>SJYA01000491.1:6940-40869 GCA_006410615.1 Neotragus moschatus
AAAAAAAGTTATGACCATCCTAGATAGCATATTCAAAAGCAGAGACATTACTTTGCCGACTAAGGTCCGTCTAGTCAAGGCTATGGTTTTTCCAGTGGTCATGTATGGATGTGAGAGTTGGATTGTAAAGAAGGCTGAGTGCCGAAGAATCGATACTTTTGAACTGTGGTATTGGAGAAGACTCCTGAGAGTCCCTTGGACTGCAAGGAGATCCAACCAGTCCATTCCTGAAGGAAATCAGCCCTGGGATTTCTTTGGAAGGAATGATGCTAAAGCTGAAACTCCAGTACTTCGGCCACCTCATGGGAAGAACTGACTCATTGGAAAAGACTGTGATGCTGTGAGGGATTGGGGGCAGGAGGAGAAGTGGATAACAGAGGATGAGATGGCTGGATGGCATCACTGACTCGATGGACATGAGTCTGGCATGCTGCAATTCATGGGGTCACAAAGAATCAGACACAACTGAGCAACTGAACTGATGTTTAGGAGGGGCTTCCCTGGTGACTCAGCAGTAAAGAATCCACCCACAACATAGGAGATGCAGCAGACACAGGTTTGATCCCTGGGTTGAGAAGATCCCCTGGAGAAGGACATGGCAACTGACCCCAATATTCTTGCCTGGAGAATCCCATGAACAGAGGAGCCTGGGAGCCACAGTCCATGGGGTCACAAAGAGTCAGACACGACTGAAGTGAGTGAGCATGAATACATGCATGCACGTGCTTAGGAGAAAATCTGCCTCATTTACACCATTTTCCCAGACNTGGGTTGAGAAGATCCCCTGGAGAAGGACATGGCAACTGACCCCAATATTCTTGCCTGGAGAATCCCATGAACAGAGGAGCCTGGGAGCCACAGTCCATGGGGTCACAAAGAGTCAGACACGACTGAAGTGAGTGAGCATGAATACATGCATGCACGTGCTTAGGAGAAAATCTGCCTCATTTACACCATTTTCCCAGACTCTCTACTTTGTTCAAGATACTGTATTCAATCCTCATCCCCTATCTTCGCCTCTTTTCCACATCCCTAGTTCCTTTAAATAATTGCCTCACAATCTCTGTTCTTCCTTATTTTTACTCTCCTTTGTCCATTTTGTTCTCCAGATTATTTTCTAATTAGTTATGCTTGAGCCTGATATTTATGCTCATTGCTTCCTCTCAAAAGAGGCCACATTAAGTTTCTAGAAGATTTTTCTCTAATATCCAGTTGCTCTAAAATTGCAGATGAGCTTATAGGACTGCAGTTAGCAAACTACAGGCCAAATCCAGCCTGTGGTCCATTTTTGTAAGGCTGCCGAGCTAAGGATGGTTTTTCTACATTTAAAGATTGTAAATCCACACAGAGCTTCATATTCCACAGAGACAGAAAGGACCACAAAACTTAAAATAGTTATTATCTGACCTACAGAAAAAGTTTGCCAGCTACTGTTCTAGACTATGAAAAACTTTTAGTCTCCCATCCATTGCTATTCTCAGTAATCTTGACAATTTTTTGAGATTCTCTACCCAGTTTTCAAGTAGAGGACACAGGATTACAGGGCAACCATCTGCAAAAAGGAACCATAACCTGAGGTCCCTAATATTGTTCTTCATGTACATGACCATTATTAGAAGAGTTTAGGATTTCTTTTTATCTCAATTAATTGTTTTGGGGGTATTTGGGGATCACAGATGGGATTTTCCAGATGATGCAGTGGTAAAGAATCTACCTGCCAGTGCAGGGGACCCAGTAGATTCAGGTTCAATCCCTGGGTCGGGAAGATCCCCTGGAGTAGGAAGTGGAAACCCATTCTAGTATTCCTGCCTGGAAAATTTCATGGACAGAGGAGCCTAGCAGGCTACAGTCTATGGGGCTGCAAAGAGCTGAACACAACTAAGCACACACACACACACATATACACACACACATGCATACACGCTGGGGTCATAGAGAACAACTCCTCGATCACGGTCTTCACAATCCCAGTGGATGAGGGCTACCCTGGAGAATCAGCACCTTTCTCTCCAACCAGGGGAGTAAGAGAGAAAAAGGTGAGGTGGACCAGCACACAAGGCAGCAAGTTGGCTATCCCAGAGGAGAAAGGTCTGAATCAGTTAGCCTCCTAGGTAGTAGGGACTGGGTCTCCCCAAGCCTCCCCAAGACAGAGGTTGATTTGAATCTCCCACATTTGAATTTCACCTCCTGCTTCTGCTTCTGATCCCCTGTTAGCAGGGTGAGGTGTCACTAGAGAAGTAATGAACCTGGGAGGCTGCAAGAAAAGTTTTCCTTGGGTATTGATGGGCATACCCATGGTGCTGCCAAGCCTGACTGCTTTCCTGAGATAGATATCAGTGCTAAGGTGTGTATGTTTGTAACAGCCGATCTGAAGAAGGCCTCCACTAAAAACTCACTTTTATGAGGGGAAACATGCTCTTGGTTGGCAAAATAGGATGAAATCAAAATAACAGACGACCAGCACCACACTGGAGCAAGTTTTATAGTCAAGACCTACCTAACTGTAGGTACACACCAGCTACAGAACAAGCAAAACTCACATTTTTAGCCACAGGCTGTGAGAGTAGATTTAGAAGACACTTATAAAAATAGTAGCAACAAGATCAGTAGTAAGAGAGAGGGAGAAAGATCTCTTCCCGGCTCAGAACATTGCTCTCATTAGAATATGAGATGTCCATAGGGTGATTTTCATTTTTTAATAAATGTTCATTAAACCTATGTGAACTGCTAATTTTCAATCTAAAGCTCAGACAGGAGAAGACACTTGTTCAGGACCATATGGTTATAAAGGACAAGACAGAGAACAGAAAAACAGGGAAAGAACAGGGAGGAAAAACACAGATGCAGTTAAACAGGTGTGGCTTCAGCTTTCTAGTTTACCACTTGGAAGTGACCTAATTTGGGGTGAGTGACCTCTCTGAGCCTCAGTTTTCTCATCTCTAAAGTTGGAAAAATATCTAATTTTCAGGGATCTTGAGAGGATTCAAGGTTGTTTTTCTAATGTGATTGGTTAATGGCTGATCCCCTAGAAGGGAAGAGGATGCAGAGACGAAGCTGTGTGGGTACCAGGAAACACAGGGCAAAGTTACCTTAGTGTCAGGGTACCAGAATTTCAGGCAGGATGATACTTGCATTTCCATATTCTTTGGGGATGAAAGGTTCTCACGAACGCATCCAATAGTGACCACAGGAATTCCTAGCTGCCAAAAGCATTTCAACTGTGGGGCCAAAATTTCTGACAAAAATGTTTGCATAGCAACCCCTACCCATCCGTTTCCTGTTTGTTGGACCTTCCAGATCCTCAAATATGTGTGCAGGGCAATGTCCCCTTCTTTTTCTACCTCGAACTTTGAATCTCCTGTTTTCTGACATTCTCAGCCTCCTAGGAGACTCCCAACCACATCCATGTGTTAAAAGATATTCCTGTCTGAGAATGAAGGTTAGGGAAGAAAAAAAATGAAACAAAGGAGCATGTACCACCACCATTTCACCTGCCTGAGTGTCTACCTATTTCCTGCACTGTGGCTATCTCTACAGAGAGGACCAACTAACAACATTGCCTCCAGGTTTGCAAAATCTCTATTATTATTCATATTGGATATAATCCTTATTCTCTTTGCTGAAAAGACAACTTAAAATTGGTAAGAATCACTTTAGAAAGCAAAAAAGTACACCTTGATGAGATTGACTAGGGATATAACCTATGACTCTGAGATCTTATTCTTAAGTATGTAATCTGAAAACTCTTGCACCATGAGATATAAGAATATTCTAGCAGCACTGGTTATAACAGAAAAACCTGGAAACAAATCACATGTTGTCAAAGGCAGGGTGTATTAATAAATTGTGGTATTTCCATATCATGGAGCACTACACATCTATGGACATAAATAAACTGTTGTACCTCTAAGGACATGGATAAATCTCAAAAAGTACAATGATGACGGAACCAAAGCAACACAAAAGAATGTGTTTCCATATAGTTTAAAAATAAATGAAGCTAGGGGATGACAGAGGATGAGATTGTTGGATGGTGTCACTGACTCAATGGATATGAATTTAAGCAAATTTCAACAAATAGTGAAAGACAGGGGAGCCTGGTGTGCTGCAGTCTATGAGGTCACAAAGAGTTGGACACAACTTAGCAACTGAACAACAACATATTATTATTACTTAGCAATAAAGAAAACTAAGGGGGTGATTTGTTACCTCTGGAAGTAGGAGAGGGATACCATTGAGGCTTTCCTCGTAGCTCAGTCAGTAAAGTATCTGTATGCAGCGCAGGAGACCCAGGTTCGATTCCTGGGTCAGGAAGATACCCTGGAGAAAGAATGGCAACCCACTTCAACATTCTTGCCTGGAGAATCCCATGGAGAGAGGAGCTTGGCAGGCTAGTCTATGGGGGTCACCAAAGTCGGAAACGACTGAGCAACTAATCTCTCACCATTGAAGAGGTTCACCCAAGCGTCTTCAGAGGAACTGGCAATGTTCTCTTTTTAAGCTGGCTAGTTGGAACTTGAGTGCTTATTTTATGATTGTAATTATACATCTTAAACTGTTCATATATTCTATATACATCCTTGGCTATGAATAATTTATTTCACAATAAAAACTTAATGTAACCCAAATGTGCATGGGCTATCCCTTGGGTAGCCTCTGCTGTTACTCCACACTGAGCCCAGGAAGCAGCAGTGTCAAATTTGACAAGTAGCACAAATTTTATTAAATGTTCTGTGGAAGATAGATGTGAGTGTTAAGTATTGTGCGGCACATGGCAAAACTTAATCTTTCCTTTTTATCATTTCCATTTTTCTTTTCTCCTGCACAAATGCTTTCTCTTTCTCATACACCTGTCTCCTCCAGCGGCTTTAAGAAGCCCCATCTAGAAACTATGACAATCACTTCTTCCTACCACACACAGCCAGGTGTCCTGGCCAGCCTTCACCCCTGCAGCATGATTGAGGGGCAATGATTGATACAGAATTTTGAATCTCATCAAAAAACTATTAACTACCATACAAACTAATTTCAGAAAAGAAAAAGCATAGATGAACAGGAATCTGTCCCTGACAATAAAAAGAGTTAAAAAGCCAAAGAGCAGTGACCTTCCAGGTTTCTACGAAATATTGCCAATTCTAGTTGAATATCTTGTGTGCTTAGTTGCTTCAGGTGTCTTTGACTCTTTGTGACCCTATGGACTATAGCCCACCGGGCTCCTCTGTCCCTGGGATTTTTCTGGCAAGAATACTGGAGTGGGTTGCCATACTTTCTTCCTGGGGATCTTCCCAACCCAGGGATTGAACCCATGTCTTCTGCTTCTCCTGCACTGTAAGCAGATTCTTTACCATTGAGCCACGAGGGAGGCCCTTGACTATCTTAAAAACTGGAAAAATTAATTTCATGCCATGAGAAACAGAATAGGTCCAAGCACTTGTTCACTCATTGCTTATAGTTTCACCTCATTCTTCACTGAGAAAAATAGAGGCTACTGAAGGTGAAGCTCCACATCTTCTTACCTACGAACCCACCTGTTCACTGGCCTTAATCACATCCTTCTTCCCTCTCGAAGCTCACCTTTCCCCTTTGGCACTGGGTGCCATTGTTTCTTAAATCCTAGAAGACATCAAGCCTTAACATTATCTTTGTCTTCAGAACCTCTAACTTCTTCCTCTCTCCTGGATTATCTTCATTGGCAAAAAAAAAAAAAAAAAACATAATCACAATCTCTCCCTAAGAATAGAACAATAATCCTTCACTGATCCACACCTCTCCATAACTCCTGGTCCATCTATCAGAGCTGTTTTATAGCCAAATTTCTTGAAAAGTGTGATTCTGGACACACACTGCCTCGATTCCTGAATTCTCACTCAAATTTGTGCTACTGAAATATAAATTCACCTCTCACCTCTCAATGAAATGGTTCTTGCCAAAGTGCCCATGACCTCCAGGTTGTAAAAAGTTCAGTGGACATTTCTCAGTCATCCTACTGAACTTCTCAGTCATCCTACTGAACTCAGCAACGGTATTTCCTCTTCTTTGAAACTCTTCTTTTTCCCTTCCTAAAAATCACTTTCTCTTTTACTGGCTGTTTCTGTTTCTTTGAATGGTTCCTCCTTTACTCAAATGCTGAATCAGGGAGGTCCAAAGAACTGGTCTGAGCCCTCTTTGTTCTTCTCTCTACCTTTTCTTCTCTAAATAGCCTTATCAATTTCCACAGATCTATGTAGGATCTTTATGTGGAGGCCTCTTAAATTTACATGTGAAGTTTTTGAGTTCTTCTGAGCTTAAAACGCATATCCAACTACCTGCTTCTATTAACTACTAGCCTTCTCTTGGAAAATTTACACATATCTCAAATGTAAATAGGACACTTATCTTCCTCTTGAGCTTGTTTTTTTTTATTGAAATATAGTTGACTTACATTTTTAAAAAGTTTTATTGGTGTTTAGTTGCTTTACAATGTTGTGTCACTTTTTGCCACAAAGAAAAGTGATTAATTTGTATGTATACAGATAGTCTTCTTTTTGGAGTTCCTTTCCATTTAGGTCACCATAGAGCACTGAATAGAGTTTCCTGTGCTATATAGTAGGTCCTCTTTATTGTTGTTCATTCGCTCAAGCATGTCTGACTCTTTGTGACCTCATGGACTGCACCCTGTCCTTCACTATCCCCTGGAGGTTGCTCAAACTCATGACCATTGAGTTGGTGATGCCATCCAACCATCTCACCCTCTGCCGTCCTCATTAGTTATCTATTTTATACATAATAGTGTATGTACCTCAATCCCGATCTCCTAGCTCATCCCACCCTTCCCTTCCTCACCCTTCCATTCATTTGTTCTTTCCATCTGCCTCTATTTCTGCTTTGCAAATAAGTTCATCTGTACATTTTTCTAGACTCCATATATAGGAGATATTATATGATGTTTGCTTTTCTCTTTATGACTTACTTCACTCTGTATGGCAGTCTCTAAGTCTATCCATGTCTCTTTAAATAGCACTATTTCATTCATTTTCATGGCTGAGTGATGTTCCATTGTGTATGTGGACCACATCTTCTTTATCCACTCCTCTGTTGATGGGCATTTAGGTTGCTTCCATGTCCTGGCTGTTGTAAACAGTGTTGCAAAGAACATTGGGGTGCATATGTCGTTTTGAATTATGGTTTCTTCCCTGTATATGTGCCCAGAAGTGGGGTTCCTGGATCATATGAGAGTTCTATTTTTAGTTTTTTGAGGAACCTCCAAATTGTCCTCCCTAGTAACTGAACCAACCAATTTACATTCCCATCAACAGTGTAGGAGGGTTCCCTTTTCTCAACATACTCTCCAGCATTTATTGTTTGTAGATTTTTAATAATGACCATTCTGACCAGTGTGAAGTGGTATCTCATTGTAGTTTTGATTTGCATTTCTCTAATAGTGATGTTTAGCATATTTTCATGTATTTGTTGGCCATCCGTAGGTCTTCTTTGGAGAAATGTCTATTTAAATCTTCTACTCATTTTTGACTGGATTTTATATATATATATATATATATATATATACTGAGTTGCATGAACTGTTTGTATATTTTGGAAATTAATCCCTTGTTGGTTGCTTCATTTGCAAATATTTTCTCCCATTCGGAAGTTTGTTTTTTTCATTTTGTTTATGGGTTTCCTTTGCTATGCAAAAGCTTTTAAGTTTAATTTGGTCCCTTTTATTTTTGTTTTTATTTTCAATACTCTAGGAGGTGAATCAAAAAAGATCTTGCTGTGATTTATGTCAAAGAGTGTTCTGCCTACATATTCCTCCAAGACTTTTACGTCTGGTCTCACACTTAGGTCATTAACCCATTTTGGGTTTGTTTTTGTGCATGATGTTAGGAAATGTTCTAATTTCATTCTTTTATCTGTAGCTGTCCAGTTTTTCCAACACCACTTATTGAAGAGGATGTCTTTTCAACATTGCATATTCTTGCCTCCTTTGTTATAGATTAGGCTGATTTACAATGTCATGCTAATTTTTGCAATACAGCAAAGTGATTCAGTTTTACATACATATATACTCTTTTTTCATATTCTTTTCCATTATGGTTTATCACAGGATATTAATATAGTTCCCTATGCTGTACAGTAGGATCTTGAGCCTGTTTCTTTCTCCTTCTTCCAAATCTTCCCCAATCAGTACAGAGCAATCCATTACTTCAGTAAGAGACATCCTTGATTCCTTTCTTTCCTTCATCATTCTCATCTAAACTATCAAAAACATGACCAATTTTATCTTTAACATATAATCTCAAGCCTACGTTGTTCTGTCTTTACTGCCCTTGCATGACTCCAAGACAGTACCATCCCCTTCACTGACGGTGCTCCTGCAGCACTTCCTCACTCGTCTCCCAAGTCCTCCCTTCCAAATTCTTAACTATGGGTCACATCTCTGAGTGATCCCACTCCTATGTCTTCCCAGGATGCCTGGCTCATTCTACTCCATCCACGTTAACTGAGATCCTCCTCTTGCCATTTCCTCTGCCTGAAGTATTTGCCTCCCTACTTCTCTCCTGCATCACTTACTGGGAGAGGCTTGTTACTCATTTTACCCAGAGGACCTTCACCCATCGGCCTCTATCTGTCTCTCATTTATCCCCTTTGTGACATAGTAATTACAAAT
Source organism: Neotragus moschatus (assembly GCA_006410615.1). Taxonomy (NCBI): domain Eukaryota; kingdom Metazoa; phylum Chordata; class Mammalia; order Artiodactyla; family Bovidae; genus Neotragus; species Neotragus moschatus. The sequence goes on from SJYA01000491.1 coordinate 15,591, forward strand.
AGTGGCTACCTTACTTACTTTTCTTCTACTGCTTTCCTCTTTGTCAGTCTCTCCTACCTGAATACACCCTTCACAAGTATCAGGACCTCCTATGTTTTGTTTATCTCCTAATTGCTAGCTCCTATGTATGCTAGCTCAATTGTATACTCCTAATTGCTAGCATAGTGATTGATACAAAATAGTTGGCAGACATAGCAAAGGGAGCAAGATGACAAATTCATCAAAAGTACTCAATTAAATGACTTCAGTATAAATGAATTTATCGCCTCATGTGTCAGCCATTGTGTCGGGGAGACAGAAATAAAAGACAAGTAAATATGCCACGGGGAACGCCATGACAGACGTACACAGAAGAGGTGACAGGCAGACAAAGGCAGGGCACCTGATCTCGATGAGAGTGGGTGGGAAGGGAAGTCTAGGAAAGCTACCTAAAGGAGTCTGACATTTCAGAGGCTGTTTCAAGTCATCAAGTGAGGAAATGGAAGAAGGGCATTCCAAGCGGAGTACAGATAAAGTGTGCCAATCTGAGAAGATTCTTTTCTAACTCCTCCAGCAGAAGCGTGTACACTGAGGGCTGAACTTCCACTCTCTTTTCCTTAACTCCAAACTAGGCAAATGTAACTATGCTTCAAAATGTCCTCTCATCCCAACCCTCTGTTTCCAGGAAGGACTGTATTTATTATTTTCAGATACACCTACTTAAAAAGAACTATTCAGCCCACCTATGCAATGCACAGATTTCAAGCAAAGGTAACAACTTGGAATTCGTTGTTTGCAGGCAAGTTTGCTACTCTGATCTAAATGAGAGACTCGCCTGAGATGACTGCTGATCTGTCACAATATCACTTAATCCACACTCAGAGAAGACAGAGAACAACCCAGAACTAGTTCTTGTTTGTTGCCCAGGGAGACTTTGAAACCATGTGTTAATTGTTTCTGCGGGAAAAGAAGGAGAAGTTTCTGTGATTGTGCTGTTGAAAGTTTTGTCGAGACTTTTATGGGTTTTGTTTGTTTGTTTGTTTTTTAAAGAGGACTTCCCTGGTGGTGCAGTGGATAAAAATCTGTCTGCCAATGCAGGGACACAAGTTCAATCCCTAGTCCAGGAAGAGTCCACATGCCATGGAGCAACTAAACTTAACAGCCCCCAACTACTGAAGCCCGTGTACCTAGAGCCTGTGCTCTTCACCAAAAGAAGCCACCGCAATGAAAAGCCAGTGCTCTGCAACAAAGAGTAGCCCCCACTTGCAGAAACTAAAGAAAGCCCACACGCAGCCACGAAGACCTAGTGTAATCAAAAATAAATAATGTCTTTTTCAAAGCAGGTGAGTATTAGCCAGAATTTGAGTATAAACATTAGTTTCCAAGGTCTGAGAATTCACAGGACTCATTTCTGGGTTATCTTTAATTAAGGAGAATTTTAACATGATGGTTTTTCCACCCTTCTACCATGATGTCCCTGGTGGCTCAGATGGTATAGAATCTGCCTACAATGCAGGAGACCCAAGTTTAATTCCTGGGTCAGAAAGATCCCCTGGAGAAGAGAATGGCTGCCCACTCCAGTATTCCTGCATGGAGAATTCCATGGACAGAGGAGCCTGATGGGCTATATAGTCCATGGAGTCACAAAGAGTTGGACATGACAGAGCGACTAACACTTTCTTCCCACCCTAAGGGTTTGAAATTATACTGCAAAACATGAAAGTTAGAATTAGAGGGACCTTTAGTAATAATCTTCTTTACCCTTTCATTTAAAATCAGGGAGACTAAGACCAGTAGAGTAAGACTATTCATGTAATCAAGGTGTTTGTGGAGGTTAATTTTATGTATCCACTTGACTGGGGCAGGGAGTGCTCCGATCTTTGGTCAAACATCAGTTCTGGGTGTATCTGTGAGGATAGTTCTGGATAAGATTAACACTGGAATCTGTAGCCTGAGTAAAACAAATTACCCCTCCGCATGTGATGGGCTCCATCCAATCTGTTAACAACCTGAGTAGAATAAAAGGCTAAGAAACAATTCTGTACCTGACTGTCTTCAAGCTAGAACATCAGTATTCTCCTGCCTTGGAAGGGAACTATACTATCTATTCTCCTTGATCTGAATTTCTCAGCCTCCATAATCACATAAGTTTCTAATAATCAATCAATCAATAACTCTCTCCCTCCCTCCCTCTCTGTAAACACACACACACACACTTTCTCTCTCTGTCTCTCTCTCTCTCTCTCGGTTCTTTTCCTCTTAGAATCTTCACTAACAGAGCATCCATTGTCGTTCCAAGGGAACCACACCCACCTTAATAGCCTCTTCCAACCACTGAGTCCCGGGTCAAACATCACACCATNTCTCTCTCTCTCTCTCTCTCTCTCTCTCTCTCTCTCTCTCTCTCTCTCGGTTCTTTTCCTCTTAGAATCTTCACTAACAGAGCATCCATTGTCGTTCCAAGGGAACCACACCCACCTTAATAGCCTCTTCCAACCACTGAGTCCCGGGTCAAACATCACACCATCAGCAGCATTTGCCGCCCAGGTCCTGTCCTTTTTCTGTGTGACTCTGTGTTCACATGGGTGGCCTATCCTGAATCTTGCCTTCTCTTTTTAAAAAAATAATTGAAGCACAGTTGACTTATAACATTATATCAGTTTCAGGTGTGCAACATAACATTCAGTATTTTTATAGGTTATGCTTCGCTTAGGCTTATGATAAAACCCTGGCTATATTCCCCGTGATGCACAGCATATCCTTAAAACATATTTTATACAGAGTGGTTTGTACCCCTTAACCCCTTACTCCTCTTTCACCTTTCTCCCTGGTAACCGCTGTTCTCTATGACCTTGAATCTGTTTCTGTTTTGTTATATCCCTGCCTTCTCCCTTGACTTGTCCATTTCCATTAACCTTCTTTTGCCTCTACTGCAACCAGATTCTTTTCCGCATGTGAAACAATGCAGCCAAATACTCGACACTCTGAGAATAACCTTGTAGCACCATAGAGAGTTCACTGAATTGCTCTCGGGGTTTCACTTGCTTTTTGACCCATCCTTAGTCCTCCTCGGACGTTGTTTCCATACACAGCCAGCTTTGCTCCTATGGACAGAAACCCCCACCCCCCGCCCCGCCAGTACCCTAAACCTCCTCCTCTGTCCTGCTTCCCCCCAATCCGTGCCCCTCCCTCTTGACTGTAACTCCTGTCATTTCATCTGTCAGCTTTCTCCATGCGTGTACCTGGCTGCAAATTGCTGTTAGAGAAAATCACACAGCTATAAATGAATGATAACAAACTTTATNGAGATCATGTGTTCTCCACAACCTGAATGAACCGCCCCGGTTCTCCAGCTCCCTCCAGACCTTCAGTCACCGTTTGAAATGTCTGCACTTGGGGCTAGGGCATACATCGATGAGAGATGATAATGACATGGTCCCACCCTCAAGGATCCTGTAGGTAAATTCTAATCTAGGAACTGCTCTGAGAGACGGACAGGAAAAGATGTTCAGTTGCTAAATCCTGTCCGATTCTTTTGTGACTCCATGGATTGTAGCCCACCAGGCTCCTCGGTCCGTGGGATTTCCCAGGCGACAATATTGGAGTGGGCTGCCATTTCCTTCTCCAGGGGGTCTTTCCAACCCAGGGATTAAACCTGTGTATCCTGCTTGGCAGGCAGATTCTTTACCACTGAACCACCTGGGAGAGTGGAATTAGTCTTGTTGCCCACAAAATAAGGTGCTGATTTTCCAGGTTCGCACTAACCAAACAGCCAGCTTCAGTAGCAAGCTATGTAGTTTGCTTGCTTCAAAACTCTGAGAATGTGACTTAACTTCTCAATCTTCCATTTCCTCACTGTAAACTGGGGGCAATAAAAAATGCTATTGAGAAAGATGAGCTGAGACTTCAAGATGTTGTCCCCCTCCTTCCTCTGTCCCATGAGCTATATAATTCTTGACTATCTTGCCTGAGTTACCTCCCTCTTCATGAACACCTTCCTTTATCCCTCCATTACTCCCCACCTCAACCTTTCCATTCTAGCAAAGAAACACCCCTCCCCAAGTGTAAAGGGTCTCTCCAGGACCCTTTACACTTATATACTATATCAACAAAAATATGCTGGACTTTGTCCAAGGGCTTTTATCAAATAAGAGACGTTCCTCTGACGTCTATGATTTCACTTTAAATCCATCAAGCAGATAAAGCTTCTTGATAAGTGTGAATAATGTCTCTCAATTAGGTTTTTAATTTGAAAATAAGGAGGAAAACAATCAAAGAAAGTGGTAGTTTTTAAAGGGAAAGGAAAGATAAGGTTAAGCCATCAAAGTGATTAAAGGCAGTACATCTTTTTCTTCTCTAAGCTAGGTATGTCATTTGTGTTTATATAAACCCTTAAGAAGATGAGTACATTCTCCTTCCAAAAAAATTTTTTGTACTGATTGAATTCTCCAAAGATCTATGACTCAAGCATTACTCATGCCTCTAATTGAATACCACCCTCTGACCCCACAGACACACTGGTGATGCTCATACCTTATTTCATTCATAAAGTGTTGCTGGGATACACGTGGTAAATGCCAGAGACTTCTCCCGCTGGCCCAGAAACAAATACAATTAAATCCACATCCTATCTTGTCCCTGCTCACAGCTTCCCTATACCTATACCAACAAATCCATGTTTTAAATGCGAAAGGATATTAGATGGAGATATTAGGACAGTGTAATCGTTTGGAGAGTACAGCCTTTACGCACTATATTTTCATCTAGTCCCTCCAGTGTCCCAAATCTTATCCATTCACATGAATGTGGGCACACAAGTGGTTTCCATATACCATTTTCCAATGTCCCCAACAACTATCTTATTTTCTCACCCCTACGAGTCAGCTCATCTCATTCCAACTGTCAGCACAGTTGATGTTGAGAAAGGTGTTTTGCAAGGTCAGGCCTGTGGGGCTAGGCCCTACTCTGCAGAAGTTACAGGCACTTAGTTCATAATTCCCTACTCTTTACACAAGGCAGAGGGGACATACCCATAGGCAAGCAAACGGCCTTTGGTTCTTCTCCAGACACTGCATCTTTGTTGGGCCTTGCTCCCTGTCATTTGTCTATTTCTCTCATGCGTTTTTCTAACCCGCGATAATAAAGTGTGTATGTTCNTTAGTTCATAATTCCCTACTCTTTACACAAGGCAGAGGGGACATACCCATAGGCAAGCAAACGGCCTTTGGTTCTTCTCCAGACACTGCATCTTTGTTGGGCCTTGCTCCCTGTCATTTGTCTATTTCTCTCATGCGTTTTTCTAACCCGCGATAATAAAGTGTGTATGTTCCTAAAGCCTTCTGTTGGAGAAGACAAAGGCACACCACTCCAGTACTCTTGCCTGGAAAATCCCATGAACGGAGGAGCCTGGTAGGCTGCAGTCCATGGGGTCACTAAGAGTCGGACACGACTGAGTGACTTCCCTTTCACTTTTCACTTTCATACATACGAGAAGGAAATGGTAACCCACTCCAGTGTTCTTGCCTGGAGAATCCCAGAGATGGGGGAGCTGGTGGGCTGCCGTCTATGGGGTCACACAGAGTCAGACACGACTGAAGTGACTTAGTAAAGCCTTCTATTTCCTTCCTTCTTCAGTCAAGACTTCCCTGGTGGCTCAGAAGGTAAAGAATCTGTCTGTAATGCAGGAGACCTGGGATCAATCCCTGGGTTGGGAAGATCATGACTGAGGAACTTCTATTTTTTCACTTTCAGTCAAGGAGCTTGATTGTAGATTGCTTTTTCCCACCTCATCTTTTCCCTGTCCTTTAAGTAGAAAGAAGTGAGTCAATCCAGGTAATAACTGAGCTTGTTATCAAGCCAAAGGAGCACAAATAGAGAGCCAATTTTGCTTTAATCACAACGTCCAACTTTAAGACACCATTCCAGGTCTAACTCAGTCCCACTGGGATATCCAGCCCTTTCAAGCTTCCTGGAAACTAGAACCTAGAACCAATCTATTTCAAAAATGGGCTGGACTTCCAATGGGCACTCAAGGTCACAGAGGAGATACTGAGGTCAGCCTCTTGTGGGGGGTCAGGGGAGGTGGTCTGAGGAATGCTGAAGAATCTGGAGATAGAATCTCTCCTTCCTGGTTGCTTCTACCTCCCATCTTTTTCAGCTGACTAGAAAATTCCAGAGAGTCTATCTCCAAGGATATGAAATGCTCTGTTTGGTCAAAAAGTATGAGGAAGCTAGCTGCTGCTGCTGCTGCTAAGTCGCTTCATTCGTGTCTGACTCTGTGTGATCCCATAGATGGCAGCCCACCAGGCTCCCCCGTCCCTGGGATTCTCCAGGCAAGAATACTGAAGTGGGTTGCCATTTCCTTCTCCAATGCATGAAAGTGAGAAGTGAAAGTGAAGTCGCTCAGTCGTGTCCGACTCCTAGCGACCCCATGGACTGCAGCCTACCATGGGATTTGCCAGGCAGAAGTCCTGGAGTGGGGTGCCATTGCCTTCTCTGAGCAGTGTCTAACAAAAGAAGAGGAAGTAGGCTGACACATCCCACCAGATCTTTCTGGGAATTTGCTGGAAAATGTTCTCTCAGCTTCACCCAGATTTTCCCCAAAAATGTGTAATTTCTGGTATTTCTAGTTCAACACTAATCTAATCTCTAGTTCAACACTCTTCTCTTTAAAATCCAGGCTCTCTTGTGATTTCCCTGGCAGTCCTGGAGTTACGACTCCACGCTTCCAATGCAGGGGGTGTGGGTTAGATCCCTCAGGGAACTAAGATCCCACACACCTCCACTGCTCACTCTAAGTCATCCCCTTCTCCTGCGTGCAATACTAACTTCCCTGTCGTGTCTTCCCACTGTTTCTTCTCCTCACCACCTCCATCAGTTTCTCCTTCCTCGGGGCATATCAACCTTAGTCACTTCCTGATTTAAATGCCCTTTCCCCTCTGTCCACGCTGCTCCTCACTCATGTTCATTTCACTACTTCCCACATTCTGCAGCTGGCAGTCCTAATCCTTTCCCACCCAGTCACTATCCTCTGCAAGGCACAATTTCTTGGCCCTTTCCCTATCTGTTTTCATCTCCCCTTGGATCTATCTACTCTAAGACTGCTGCCCAAACTCACTGTTCCTGCTCTCTCCCAGATTCAGCCCACTGCTCCTCTCTGTGTTTGCCCTCCATAACCACTACCCCGAAGGTTTTTTGAGTTTCCCAGCCTCTCACGCTCCTTGACCCTCACCCTCTCAGTAGACTGTCACTTGGCTCCAGCATCTTGATTTTGTCTTTCCTTCATACTCAGGCTCTCTTTTTGCTTCCTCCAGATTTTATGTCCCAGATCTCTTTCTTTTCCACCCATCTTCCTAGGCCAGACCTTTTCTCCTTCTTAAATCTTCAGTTTCTACTTCTTGTTCTGAATCTCCCTACCCAGTCCACACTGATCAAGATTCCTGAGGGTTGTCCAGAATGACCTGTGGGTCCTTCCCTTCTCTAGACATCCTGGAATCTTCCTGTCTCCACGACACACCTGTGTCTCTTCTACTTCTTAGATCAGGGCTCTGTGTACCACTGGCTTTGAAACCAGGAGGCCCTGAATAAGGCCCTGCTAATCCTCATGGCACTGAGTTACCAGAGGACGAGCTGGCATCTAGGCTTCTTAATCTTCATAGTGACACGGGGCCCTTGATTCTTAGAAGGTCAAATGCTCTAGGCTAGAGGTCAAAGAATTAGAAGACGCATCCTTAAAAAGCCAATTACTCTGTANCAGACCTTTTCTCCTTCTTAAATCTTCAGTTTCTACTTCTTGTTCTGAATCTCCCTACCCAGTCCACACCGATCAAGATTCCTGAGGGTTGTCCAGAATGACCTGCGGGTCCTTCCCTTCTCTAGACATCCTGGAATCTTCCTGTCTCCACGACACACCTGTGTCTCTTCTACTTTCTAGATCAGGGCTCTGTGTACCACTGGCTTTGAAACCGGGAGGCCCTGAATAAGGCCCTGCTAATCCTCATGGCACTGAGTTACCAGAGGATGGGCTGGCATCTAGGCTTCTTAATCTTCATAGTGACACGGGGCCCTTGATTCTTAAAAGGTCAAATGCTCTAGGCTAGAGGTCAAAGAATTAGAAGACGCATCCTTAAAAAGNTACCACTGGCTTTGAAACCGGGAGGCCCTGAATAAGGCCCTGCTAATCCTCATGGCACTGAGTTACCAGAGGATGGGCTGGCATCTAGGCTTCTTAATCTTCATAGTGACACGGGGCCCTTGATTCTTAAAAGGTCAAATGCTCTAGGCTAGAGGTCAAAGAATTAGAAGACGCATCCTTAAAAAGCCAATTACTCTGTAGTCATCGGCCAAGGGATTCAAGAACATTGGTTTTGCCTAATATTAGGAGTAAACTGGGCTTTCTTTCTCTTTTGCCTACTTCAGCTCCACTTCCCGTTCAGCCAGGAAGAAACCTTGAGGTGAACACAGCAAAGCAGACCTTATAATGGCCAGACGAGAAAGGCACTCATCTTTCACAATACATCAGTGTCATTAAGCCACAAGTACATCCATGAAAGTTTCGATTCCAGGAACTAAATCTGTCCTTATGCAAGGACCTTCTGCTTGACAAGCGATTGTTGTAGTTGCTGTTGTTGTCACTGAGTTGTGTCCAACTCTTTGTGACCCCATAAACTGCAGCTTATCAGGCTTCCCTGCCCTTCACTATCTCTTGGAGTTTGCTCAAGTTCATGTTCGCTGGGTCGGTGATGCCCGTGACAAGCCATGGCAACATCTATACTGTTCGGTCTGTCCTTACACGACAGTCCATCAGTACCTACAGAAGACTGGGACTTCTAAAGCCTGAGCTAAAGAGTACTCGGTCCCCACGCTGGAAACAGGGCCACGGGAAAGCGTTTTACCTTGAGTAAACCAGTTGGTCTCCTCCAGGTTCAGTTTCTCCTCCTTTAAAAAGCAGCAGTTGAATTTCCAAGGTCCTTCCTCATGCTACCTATCTATGATTCTAAAAGTCATTATTAACAATAGACATAATGATGATAAAAGGATTTTGAACTTTTTATCTCATTTTAGCATCAGAACAGTCCTAGATTATGGAAAAAGTGATTATCCCTATGCTCCTTTTACAAAAGAAAAAAACCTTGATGAAAGACACCAAATGGCACGCCCAAAGTCACTTGGCTCGAAAGTGGTGGGGCTGGGGAGCCGTGTTCCGACCTCAGCTACTGCTCCACAGAGGCGTCCACTGACAGGCACCCGGTGCCCGTAAGATTCGTCCCAGGAAGTGAGATTCTGAGAACTTCCATGCATTTGTGTTCAGAGGGAGATAGCCCAAGGAAGGACAGAGGGGCCAGGGGTGCCTGGAAATGGCCACAGGGCAGAGGAAGAGATAGAGGGAGAAGAAGAGGCTATGTTGTTTAGAAGACAGACAGCAGCACTGGGTAAGGCAGCTTTTTGCAGGCCCCCCTTTAGTGACTCTCTCCCCTTTCAGTTACCTTAAGAAAAACACAGGAAATTTTCATCTGCTGTCCAGATAAATAAAATAATTTGCTCAAGATCAGTCAGTTAGTCATTCACAAAGCTGGCACTCAATTCCAGGTTTTCTGACTCCTGCTTTGGTGCCTTTTTTTAAAAAAAAAAATCAATCATCAAAACATCTTTTAATGAAATACATCAACTAACAGGTAGGTGAAAGCACATTTTACCAGATTCAATTCTTAGATAAAACATAGCACTCATTCATCTCATATAGATGCAAAGTTTAAAAAACAATTTTTTTCCCCAGGATTTCTCTGGTGGTCCAGTGGCTATGGCTTTGTGCTCCCAATGCAAGGGGAGCAAAGGTTCAATCCCTGGTCAAGGAATTAGATCCTACATGCCAAAATTAACCCCTGGCACAGCCAAATAAAAATTTTTTTTTTTAATTTTTTTCCTTATAATGAGAACTCTTAGGATGTACTCTTAACTTTCAGACATAATAAAGAGTAGTGTTAAACTTCAGGGCTGTTTTTGTTCCTTTATGGTATCACTATGGAGAAGGCAATGGCACCCCACTCCAGTACTCTTGCCTGGAAAATCCCATGGATGGAGGAGCCTGGTAGGCCGCAGTCCATGGGGTCTCGAAGAGTCGGACATGACTGAGCGACTTCACGTTCACGCATTGGAGAAGGAAATGGCAACGTCCTCCAGTGTTCTTGCCTGGAGAATCCCAGAGATGGAGGAGCCTGGTGGGCTGCCATCTATGGGGTCCCACAGAGTCGGACACGACTGAAGCGACTTAGCAGCAGCAGCATGGTATCACTGAATCATTCTTGAATCTTCAACACAGTCATTATGCATTGGGTATGGGGAAGGGGAGGGAGAGGAAAACCAAAATGCTAAAATCAGTTAAGTATTCAGACTTAACTGATAAATTAGAAAATCAAAAGTATTGAATAAACTCTTCCCAGGACCACTGAAGGCTCCAAATGGAAAATGAGTTTAAAATAATTGCCTCATTTTTAACCTTATGCATCAGTTGAATTTTTACCACATGCTCTTATGACACTAATAAATTTTTAAAAATAGTTTGAAATTAAATTGATAATGCTAAGTGAGTACATGCTAGCTCTTTATTTTCTATATTTCTGGAGTCTATAATTTTTGTCAACCCTCTCCATCTGTAATTACATAGATTCATAAACTCGTGACCATAGAAATTAAATTACTTATCCGAAATTACAAAAATAGACTAACCATTACGGTGCAATTGGAAAACTACAGACTTTAAAGTCGGGATTGACCAAGGTTTGAATCTCAGCTCTCCAACTTACTATTTGATGATGGGCACCATGGGGCACCTAAATGAATCTCTCTGAGGTTTGAATTACTCTTCTGATTTCTAAAATGCACACAAATAATACTGCCTTTAAGGAGTAAATGAGATAAAGGATGAGCAAATCCTCAGCAGACTACTGCCAGGCAGCCTCCATTTTTATAAAGAAGAGCTTAGGCTCAGGCTTTCTTCTCTTACCCCCTACCCATTCCTCAATTGACTTCAACCAGGATAATGCAAAAATGCCCTCGCCAAATTCGATAGTCTCACTTCACCTTTCTGCAGCATTTCACACCATTGACCACACCTCTGTTCTCTCAGAAATGTTCACCCCTCTGGTTTCTGTAACACACATTGCTCTCTTCTAATTTGCCACCCACTTCTCAGTGCCCCCACCCCCCGCACTTTCTTTTTCAGCCTCCTTCACGAGCCCCTCTTCTTCCTTCTTAGATATCAGTGTTCTACAGAGGACTGTTTATCAGACGGCCAGTCAGAATGTTCAGCAGCATTTGCATATTATTAAATAGAAAAGAAATGATAGGCTAGGATAAGACAGGATGAAATAAAAATATACATCAGAGGGCATCACTGTCTAAAAGGACTATATACTGTTTCATAAAATTTTTTGTTTTAGTTACATGTACATGGATTTGTGTGAGTGTATGTGTTCTGGGGCATAATAAAAGCCAATTTTTTTCTGTGGGTTGTGGTCAAAAATACTGCCCTAAAGTGTGCCTTTCTCTCTCCTCATATTTTCACTGTGAATGATCTTAAACAGCACCACACCATATACTACCAACTATGAGCTAAAAATTCCCATACCCGTATCTGAAAGCCAGACATCTCATCTGAAAGCCAGGTTGATATATTTGGCTGCCCTGAAATAAGCCATCCCTACGTGACTCGCAGGAATCTCAATTGTAAAATGTACAAATCTGAGCTTGTAGTTCCCCATCAGTCTTCTGCTCTTCCTGTTCCACCTATCTAGCTAATGGTAGTGCCGGCTCATTTATTAATTTATTTATTCCATGGGTGCATAAATACGTATCATATACCAGGAAATGTGCTGGGCATTTGAGACAGAGATCACGAAGATACTGTATCTGCTCTGGATTATGGTGAGAAACAGAAAATAAACAGAATCAAAAAACAAAAAAGCTGAATGATTGTAGAGGTAGGTCCAGTGTGCCATAACATCCAAAAGTGTGGGCAAACTAATCCAGGCTGTGAGGCCTGAGCTTCCCAGAGTTGCACACCTAATGTGAGTTTTAAAGTAAGAACTGTTGTTAATTGGAGCAAAAGAAGTTGGGGCAGGGAGAGTGTAAGGTTGTGTGTGTGCTGGGCAAACACAGAAAGGAAGGCACACTAAAGACTTTAGAGGGGAGAGAACCAGCAAGCATATAGCTCTGTGTGCGATACTGCAAGATACGAAGGGTGGCTTAAGTCCAAGGTCTCAGGCAGGGAATGACAAAGAATACGGCTGGAAAAACCACATCTTAGAGACCGTTATATGTCATGTTAAAGGCCTTCGATTTTTATCCTGCAGCAGATGCAGAGGCGATGAAAGGTTTTAAGAAAGGGAGAAACTATGATTTGATTTGCATTTTTGATAGATCACTCTGGATGTTGCATGGTAGAGAACTTCAAGAGGTCACAGCGAGGAGGCTTTGGCAGTCATCAAGGTAAGTTATGATGTGCTCTGGACCCCAGAAATAGAACTGATTACACAACAGCAAATGGAAAGAAGAAGACTGATTTGATATATCCTGGGGAGAAGGAACAGACCATCCAGTCACTTAAGCTGGAAACATGGAGCCTGTCAACGCTCCTTTCCTCACCTTTATCTTCCAAATTTAATCAGCTACTGAGTTCTACCAATTCTGCCTCTTCACTAGCTCTCAAATCTGTCCCTTACTCTCCATTCTCACTGCTTTCAGTTCCTTTGTTTTCCTCTTTTTAAACCACGGCGATTTGAAAATATTAATAACCCCTCACTTGTCTACCTCTAACCATCCCTTTTCCCCTTCTACCCATCTGCCATGCCACCAACAAGAGCAATTGTGATTTTTCTGGAAGGTGAAACCCCTCAATGTTCCCCTGTGGCCTAGTTCAGTTCAGTTCTGTCACTCAGTCATGTCCAACTCTTTGTGACGCCGTGGACTCAGCATGCCAGGCTTCCCTGTCCCTCACCAACTCCCGGTGCTTGCTCAAACTCATGTCCATCAAGTCCGTGATGCCATCCAACCATCTCATCCTCTGTCATCCCCTTCTCCTCCGGCCTTCAGTCTTTCCCAGCAGCAGGATCTTTTCCAATGAGTCAGTCCTTCGCATCAGGTGGCCAAACTATTGGAGTTTCAGCTTCAGCATCAGTCCTTCCAATGAACACTCAGGACTGATCTCCTTTAGGATGGACTAGTTGGATCTCCTTGCAGTCCAAGGGACTCTCAAGAATCTTCTCCAACACCACAGTTCAAAAGTATCAATTCTTCAATGCTCAGGTTTCTTTATAGTACAAATCTCACATCCACACATGACCACTGGAAAAACCATAGCCTTGACTAGATGGACCTTTTTTGGCAAAGTAATAATGTCTCCGCTTTTTAATATGCTCTCTAGGTTGGTCATAGCTTTTCTTCCAAGGAGCAAGCATCTTTTAATTTCATGGCTACAGTCACCATCTGCAGTGATTTTGGAGCCCCCCAAAATAAAGTCTGTCACTGTTTCCATTGTTTCCTCATCTATTTTCCATGAAGTGATGGGACTGGATGCCATAATCTTAGTTTTCTGAACACTGAGTTTTAAGCCAACTTTTCCACTCTCCTCTATCACTTTCATCAAGAGGCTCTTGAGTTTCTCTTCGCTTTCTGCCATAAGGGTGGTGTCATCTGCACACTTGAGGTTACTGATATTTCTCCCACCACCTACGATCTGATCCCTGCCACTTTTTTCAATTCACTTACTAATATTCTCTACCCCTACCCCCATGCCATGCCATGCCAAAGTAATTACAGTTCTCTATAATAGAAACCCAAAAAAGCTACCACCACCAACGAAAAAGCTGTTCCAGTCCCATGCTAACATGCTCTGAGATGCAATGCTTCCTCTTTCTGGAAGGCCCTTCCCTTCTCCCCACCCTCACATCTTCTTGGAGGATTGTTTCCCTCCTGGAAAATTCAGCTCAGCCATCTCATTTTCTATCACATTTCCCTGACTTCCCCCACAACCCTAAGCAGACTGGATCCCTGTGCAGGTGGCTATTGGAGCACCGAGGACACTGTACTGCAATCAATTTTGTTCATGTCTGTCTCCTAAATCAGATGGTGAGCAACTGAGTGCCTTCTACCTCATCAGTCTGAGCAGTGGCTGGCACATGAGAGCTGCTCAATTTATATTTGTTGGGGGGAAAAAATGAATAGACAAATTGACTAGAACGGGTTCTCTGCCCCCTTACCCAGAGACTGTTCCATGATATCACAATCATTTATTTTTATAATGGAAATATTAGATGGAAATCCTTAAAATGAGACCTAAGAGCTGGAGACGTTTTCTGCTGTTCTACCTCAAAGGGTAGTTGGAGCTAGAGTGTCAGTGTTTACATCCAGTCTACTGACTGCTTCCTAGTAGATGGGTTCCCAGAAGCTTAAAGAACATAATTTAAAACAAAACTAATCTTCCTCCGTTCCAAAACACTTCACCCCACAGTCTCCTGTCCCCACTACTTTGTTCCATGCTGCAGCAATTTCTAAGTCTATCCATCAAAACCCCAAACTGAGAGTGGCCTCTGCCTTTTGACTCTCAGCCCTTCCATCACCAACACCAAACTCAGAGTCTCCTTTCCATTTCCAACAGCATCGCCCAGCTCAGGACTGTCTGATTTTGTTCCTGGATTTCTAAATCAGCTTTGAATGACCTTCTTTAGAATAAGCTCTAAAAATAATTCCGAATCTAAAATCTCACGCCCATCCTCCCAAATAATAATTCTCCAAGTTTAATATGTGTGTGAGTAGTGGGGGCACTCATCGAGTGAGCACTATGTGTCAGGCATCATTCAAAGCACTCTAAGTAGATTAATTTATTTAAGCCTCACATCACACAACCCTAGGGGATATGTACTACTATTATCTGTATTTTCCATTCAAGGAGAATAAGATATTGAGAGGTTAAGCATCCTGCCCAAGGACACACAGCCAGCAAGTACCTATTCATCTACAACAACACACATTTTCACATGTTATATGTGAAATATAACATACGCAAACATGTCTTTTTAGTTTTCTCTCTTACGTTACACAATAGGGATAAAAACGTGCATTATCTTTGCATTTCCTCTTAACATTACATCTTGGTTATCTTTCCTTGCTGGTACATATAAATTCACCTCCTTCTTTTTAACTGTTAAATGTTATTACAATGTATGACTATAGCATAATTTGACCAATTCACTGTTGATGGCTATTCAGATTATTTTCCATTTTTCACTGCTGTAAACAATGATGTGATTCTTGTACATAAATCATGGCACTCATGTGAATCGGTCTATAGCCCAGGTTGCTGGAAACCGCACTACTGGCATTTCCATTTTTAATTTTGATACATCCTGCCAAAATATCTGCAAAAAGATTGCACCAATTTACATTCCTACTAACAATAAATAAAGGTACCTGTTTTCCCAAATGCTTGCCAACACTGGATATTATCTCTCATTTTAACTTTTATCTTGGATTTCTTTGTTGCTTTATCTTGTATTTCTCAAAATTCATATGGAGCAGATTTTTTCACATGTTTATTGGGCAACTATACCTTTTCTAAAAATTCTTACTCATACCCTTTGTGTAATTTTCTATCGAATTGTCTTTTATATGTATTTATTGAATATTCTGCATATTAGCAATTTAAAACTTGGCTATGTTATAATTAAATTATCACAATCTGTAACTTACTTTTACATTTTCCGTTAATGGCATCTACAATATATATCAATTTTAAAAATCATACGGTAACCTTCTGTATAGCACAGGGAACTCTGCTCAATATTCTGTAATATTGAGAAATGGGAAAATAACTTGAAAAATAATAGATATATGTATATGTATAACTGAATCACTTAGCTGTACACCTGAAACTAACACAATATTGTAAGTCAACTATAGTCAATATTAAATAAAAATGTAAAAAAAAAAGGGGGGGAAACAGAAAATCAAAATCATATAAACTAGCCAGTCCTTCCTTTTAGAGATTGTGAGTTTGAGGGTCTTACATACGAAGGTCTTTCTCACTCTGAGATTAAACATACTTTCTATAATATTTAACAATTACTTTTAGTTTTGTTTTATCTATAAAATGTCAGTCCATCCAAAATTTAATTTTGTATTTGGAATAAGGAAGGGCTTGAGCCCACCCCAAATGTCAGATATCAAACTATTGTAATGCCATTCATTAAGCAGTTGAATCCCTGGGCGCTGATTAGAAGTATAGTGTACGACATAGTGTAGTATTCCTCATACACTGAATTCTCACATTGGTTTGTGACTGCTATGCTCTCGTTCCTTGAAACTATCTGCATATTTCTATGTCAATGCTTCAATATTTTCACTGATACATTTTTTTTCCACGTTCTTTTTTTTTTTATTATTTATTTTTAATTGGGGGAGAATTGCTTTACAATGTTCTGCTGGTTTCTGTCGAACAACAACACGAATCGGCCAGAATCATACAGGTACCACCTCCCTCCCCTCACCCACCCCTCTTGGTCGGACTTANACGTTCTTTTTTTTTTTATTATTTATTTTTAATTGGGGGAGAATTGCTTTACAATGTTCTGCTGGTTTCTGCCGAACAACAACACGAATCGGCCAGAATCATACAGGTACCACCTCCCTCCCCTCACCCACCCCTCTTGGTCGGACTTAGAGAACAGACTTGTGGGCACAGTGAAGCAAGCAGAGTGAATGGAGAGAGTGGCACTGACTTACAGCCACTACCGTGTGTAAAACAGATAGCTCCTGAGAAGTCACTGCTGCAATTTAAAAGTAACTTAGGGACAGTGGGAAAACTCACTATCACCTCCCCACATGTTTTTTAAACATTGTGGCTATTCTTGACTTTATTTTCCAATGGATTGTTAGAACTGACTGATCAAGTTCCATAAAACAAAACATTGGAAGTTAGCATAGGATTGCACTGAATTTGCAGATTCAGAGGGAAAAAGAGTTAACAGCTTTGCTGCACTGAGTCTGAGGATTAATAGCAATTCATTCACATAACATTCTGCTTCAAAAAAATTTGCCACTGACATTAGGATAAAGTTAAAAGTCTTCAGTGTCTGATTTTCACATCCTGTCCTCTCAAATTTGGCTTAAAGTCACCTCGCTGAATTTATTTCCCTTTACTCTTAGCCACAAAGTTTCTCAAACAAAGTAATCCTTCATCACCTTTGCTAGGCATGCTTCGCAATTAGAAGAGAGAGAAAGCAGATATATCCTTTGTCCACACACCTTCCCTCTGAAGCACTGGCTTTGTGGGTCTATCTGCACTCCGCCATCACCCTTCAGCAAAGCAAGCATAGGTGTATTCTCTCTTATTAAAAAGTTCTGATGTTGAGGGAAAAAGGACGGGATTTCTATGGTTAAGTAACCTATGGTAACATACTGCTCCTTCAGCATTCCTAGGCCAGAGAACTTGGTGTCGAACAGGACAACAGATAACAGGATCCAAAACTTAAGAGGTCTTGTGTGCATACATGCTAAGTTGCTTCAGTCATGTCCAACTCTTTATGACCCTACGGACTGTAGCCTGCCAGGCTCCTGCTAAGTTGCTTCAGTCGTGTCTGACTCTGTGGGACCCCACAGATGGCAGCCCACCAGGCTCCCTCGTCCCTGGGATTCTCCCAGGCAAGAACACTGGAGTGGGTTGCCATTTCCTTCTCCAATGCATGAAAGTGAAAAGTGAAAGGGAAGTCGCTCAGTCATGTCCGACTCTTAGCGACCCCATGGACTGCAGCCCACCAGGTTCCTCCGTCCAAGGGATTTGCCAGGCAAGAGTACTGGAGTGGGGTGCCATCACCTTCTCCATGAAAAGGTCTTACTGCCACCCAAACTTGTAACATTCAGGATACATTTCTCATAGAATCTCTGAAGAGAGGAGAAGAATATTAAAAAGCATCAGAAGGGGTTCGAAGAACTAAGATAGTAGTAGCTGAAGAGAAAAGACTGAAGTTAAACTGAAAAATGCTTCCGAGGAGCTGAGAGCCAGTTCAGCCAAGAATCTGGCAAGAGCCTGCATTACAACCAAGCAGCCGCAGAGAGGGAGCAGAGGACCAGGAATGGCGAGGGGCCAGGGTGACCACACGAGGGCAGCAGAGAGCAAGCTAAACAGAAACGCTCTCGGTAAACGTGAACAGGTTATTGGAACCAAACGAGTCCGTATGGCCAAAGTTATGGTTTTTCCAGTAGTCATGTAGTTCTGTGAGGTTTGGACCACAAAGAAGACTGAGTGACAAGGAATTGTGGTGCTGGAGAAGACTCTTGAGAGTTCCTTGGAGTGCAAGGAGATCAAACCAGTCAATCCTAGAGGAAATCAGCCCTGAATATTCAATTGGAAGGACTGATGCTGAAGCTCCAATTCTTTGGCTAGTGAAGAGCTGAATCACTGGAAAAGACCCTGATGCTGGAAAATATTGAAGGCAGGAGGAGAAAGGGATGACAGAGGATGAGATGGTCAGATGGCATTACCGAGTCAATCAATGGACATGAGTTTGAGCAAATTCCTGGAGATGCTGAAGGACATGGAAGCCTGGTGTGCTGCAGTCCATGGGGTCAAAAAGATTTCGAATACAACTTAGCGACTGATCAACAATCTTGACCCAAAAAAATGCTTTCTATTCAGACAATGGGCACAGAGCAATGATGAAGGACATGGAAGCCTGGTGTGCTGCAGTCCATGGAGTCAAAAAGATTTCGAATACAACTTAGTGACTGATCAACAATCTTGACCCCAAAAAACGCTTTCTATTCAGACAATGGGCACAGAGCAAGATTGTACTGCACACCAGGTAGAACAGAGAAATATTCCGCACACATCTGCTCTCAGGTGAAGGGGCACAGAGAGAGGTAACAAACATGGGTTGAATTCTTAGCTAGAAGTTTTGCATAAATGTCTTCATTTAATCTTCATCACAAGATGGAAAATAACAAAGTGGAATGCTTAACAAGTGAAAAGATTGATCTCAAATAAAGGAAGTGGCACAGTTGATATTCAAGCCCAGGAAAGTCCAACTTCAAAAGCCATGCTTTGTCTTGCACTGCGCTATAAGAAGTCAGGAATGGCTCCTTGCAGCTGGACCCAGAGTCTGTTTAATTTCCTTAGAAGGACACACAGCCACTCCTGGCCTCCTTCATCCACACCACACTAACCAGGGTTTCAGGTGGTGAGAGGTAGTGCGGTACTAGTCCACAAAGAAGCCTTCAGACTGGAATCTCTGCTGGCAGATCTCATCAAGTGTCACCTGGCAAGGGAATGCTACTGAAGGGTAGCAAGCTCCAGAATTTCAGGGCTTAGAAAGGTCTTAGGACCAACATGGATCACAGATGATCACGAGTCAGCCAAGGAAGACAGCTCAAAAATCAAGGGGAGCAGAACCATAAACAAGGGAGCCTGGAACAGTGTCTGATGTTCAACTCATAACCATCAGCCATGGCCTCTCTTACCTCCCGGGACCTGTTTTGAACTCAACTATCTAAGAGGAAAGAATCAGGAAGAGGTTCTGAAATGATAAAAGAATTGGTAGAAGGTTAAGAATTAGAACACTTTACCTGACATATAGGAGGTTGAGAAGCAAGTTACTAACAGTGTTTCAGCCTCTAGAGAGACATGTCCTAAAGGCTAGGAAAGAGAAAGAGAGCTCTTCTTTCATGAACCAGAGGGAAAAGCCTTATATGATAGTAGGAGGTTCTTGGTTGTAAAATCAATGTGTCAAATGAAAGAACGTGGACACTCTTCTCCAAATGTGATGAAGGAGAGAGTCCTCTTCCATGAATCCATTTAAACAACATTTAATAAGCGCCGATTACGTGGCAGCAACCCAATGTGCACCGTCCTTTCAGTTCCTGCCAACACAACTTGGCAGATGAACTGACAGGGTTTCTTTCCTCATGAAGCTTATACCTACTGGGAGAAGGAATACAGACAACAAATAAACCAATGATCAATTATTTTTAAAAATAGCAGAAAATGCTAACTGATCAGAGAAGGAATCCACCTCAGTATTCTTGCCTGGAAAATCCCATGGACAGAGGAGCCTGGTGGGCTACAGTCTAAAGGGTTGCAAAGAGTCAGACACAACTGACGACCGAGCAGAGGAGCTAATGGATTACAAGGGGATGGGAAGGCTTCTCTGAGGAGGAGACATTCAAACTGAGATGTGCAAGCAAGAGCAGCTCTGCATAGAGAAGAGAGGGAAGTTTAAGATCAGGAGGACCAGCCAGTGCAAAGGATTCGGGTGGGCATGAGCTTGGTTGTTAGAGATACCAAAAGGACAAGCTGGGGGTGACAGTGTGGCCAAAAGGTAAGACGAGGTCAGAGACAGAGGCCAGGGCCAGATCGCAGAGGGTTTTACAAACAACCAAGAGGAAGAGTTGAGGAAATTATGTGTTGAAAGATTTAGTGATATGTTTTGGTTTTAAAACTTAACACAATAGACTGTTTACAGATATAGCTCTCTCAGGAATTAGTGAGTTCCTTGTAAGGATCCGCAAGCTGTGGTGTGCTGTTTCTCAGGGAAGTCAGGACTGAGGCCTCATCTGGGAGCACTTGGTAGCAGTGAGGTCAGGAATTTGTATTATTACCCTATGGAATGAGAAACTCCAGGATACCTGTATTATTTTTAACCCGTGCCCCCCACTTCAGGGCTTCCTCGATATCAGGACTTCTCTGGTAGCTCAGCTGGTAAAGAATCCACCTGCAATGCAGGAGATCCCAGTTCGATTCCTGGGTTGGGAAGATCTGCTGGAGAAGACATAGGCTACCCACTCCAGTATTCTTGGGAGTACCAGCTCAGCTGGTAAAGAACCCGCCTGCAATGCGGGAGACCTGGGTTCGATCCCTGGGTTGGGAAGATCCCCTGGAAAAGGGAAAGGCTACCCACTCCAGTATTCCGGCCTGGAGAATTCCATGGACTGTATAGTCCATGGGGTCTCAAAGAGGACCGAGTGACTCTCACTTCACTTTCCACGTAAGTCATCTGATCAGGCATAGGCGGATGTATCAGTTTCTCTGGATGACCAAGACCTCCATCAGTTAATGTGTAACTTGTAGGAAGTTACCAAATCTCCTGAGTCTCATTCTTCACCTGTAAAATGGAAATGCTAATACTTACACGATACAGGGCTAGTGTAGAAGACTACAGTGATGTAAGACGGAGTGGTGTGAGCATGTGCAAAGTGCCAGGCATGCAGGAAGCGCTCCGTGGACATCAAAGGACTGTGTGACCAGTCACCCTCCTGTATCCACAAGGGACTGGTTCAAGGCCCCCGCCCCCACCCCAGGATACCAAGCTTGCAGATGCTCAGGTGCCTCACGGCTGGCCTCTGCGTGGTGACGTTCCACACCCTCCTATACAGAGGGTTAACTGTGTGTTTGTTGGGAAAACTCCACATGTGAGTGGACCAGGGCAGTTCAAATTTGTGTTGCTCAAGGGTCAACTGTATATGAACTCCACGCATGAATGAAAAGCTAAATATATACATCCAATTCATTCTCTGCAATCCTGTTTTGAGCCTGCAGAGAGCTCTCTTACCACCAGCAGAGAACCTGGATCTCAAAGAACGGAGGGGAGATCTGGTACCGAAAGCCAGTCTCCACCTGCTGCCTCCTCCTCAGCCTCTCCTCTTCCCTCCTGCTCAGCTGGCCTAGCTATACAGACTCAGGACTCCCCCATCCCTTCCCAACCCTTCCTTCCCCTAAAACGGGAAAGCGCATGCTCAACTTTTCTTCCTCTCCAGCCTGGCCTGAAGACGACCCCAACTGCTTGCTGGAGCGATGGTCCGAGTAATGGTTGCCCTTAAATGCAGGCTGTTTCTGCCAGGAACTGTGTGAAGACCAACCTCACCCCAGTTTGTCTGGATTTTTCCAATTTTACCACTGTAAGTCCTAGAAAATGCCTCTGGCAAGCTGGGACAGCTGGTCAGGGTACCTAACCCCGTCTGCATACAACTTAACGTTGCTTCGCGCCACTGCTTGGGTCTGTACGCTCCACAGCATTGTCTACCCATTGTCTATATATTGACATCTGGGTCCAACTACAGTAGCCTGGGGCTATCCCCCACTACCTATAGTATCAGACAAGACCACCCTCAGTGGGTCCTACTCAATGTCATGGAGCTGGACTGGTGGTCCCCAAAATGGTCAGGCTTCTGAGTCAGATGCTGTGTAGCCTCCAGTCCACCCATCCACTATGGCCAGAGTTACCACTCTAAAATACAAATCTGGCCCTGACATTTTCCTGCTAAAACCCTTCAGTGACTCTTTGCCATCAGGATAAAGAGCAATCTCCAGCATAAACTTCCTTCACAATCTAGCCACAACAGACTATTCTGATTTTTGCTTTTGGATATGCTATTCCCTTTTGTAATACCTTTCGTCCTTTTCACAGTTGGCCAACGCCCTAGTCATTTATTAAGGTTTTCTATCAATTTAATCCCTGCCTCCTCCCTGATTCTAAGATGCCTTCTATATCACTACACTGTAGCATTTATCACGTAGTATAGTGATTCCGGATTCGCTATCTTTCCTACTGGACTATCAGTTCCTTGAAGGTAGGTTTCATGACTTACTTATTTTTGTATTCTCTGGAGGCCAGCACTAGACATGGCACCTGTAAAATATTCACTCTTACTTTATGATTCTAAAAAGTAGCCCGTTAGTGTCAGTTTGGTCTTTATCATCATGAACTTCACATCCGTAAGTATTATCCTATCCCTGACCCTTGCATTATTCCTCTTAGATAAGATGAGGCTCAAAACCAGGGTGGGAATTGGAGATGGGGTAAGAGCATCCACTGATCATTTTGTTTTGTAATTATAAAAATGAAACCTGGGTTTATAGATTTTTTTTTTATAGACCGCAACAGAACAGCTGGGTCAAAACAGCCACTTTCAACTAGCACTGTGCACAGCACATAAAAGCTCAATAAACTATAAACGCATGAATGAATGATAAAAGAGTCCTATTCTGGACAAATGATTTTTTTGTCTTCTTATACTTAAGTGTGACTATAAAATGACAAAACCCTTATTTGATTTTGCTTGTACTAACAAATAGATCAGAATGCCCCTGCTCAGGAATTTTCTAGGACTCTGGGAAATATTAGGACCAGGACCAACATATATTAGTCAACCTTTAAGCCATTACTATTACTTAATAGGCAACTCTCATCTTTGTATTACCCAACATGAACTGCCACTTATCCATAAGGCTTGGATCCCAAAGGCCTTTGGCTATTTTCAAAATTAAAAGCCGACCTCCCAGGATGGAAATTTTCCACAACTGAAGATACGCAAAAGGAAATGGCAGGCTCTAAGTCAGTTCCAAGAATTACAAAATGTTATCTTAAATAAGTGGATGAAAATATGTGTATTAGTCATTCACCTAATTTGGGACACACTGTATCTAATCTATATGAACACATACAAACTCGGGGAATATACCAACGAAATCAGATTACATACATGTTTGTGTTTCTGAAAAAAAAAAAGTTGATCAAGCCTGTGTGTTTTTAAATATATCATTGCAGCTTAATTCAGTAGAATTAACTGAGAATCAACTATTTTTCTCTTTCTAAGCTAACCACTGGGGATAATAAGATTCATGAAATATCATTCTTGCCCGCCGTGAGCTCACAAAAGAGAAAACCATGTAGACGAACTATCACAACACAGAGGAAAAGGTGTCACAGTGGAAGGACATATTCAATGCAGTGGTGGCACCTAGCAAGGAGTGATTAACTCTGTATAGGAGGCTTCACAGAGTCAACGACACCTAATCAAAGTTTGGATGAATAAACACAAGCACAAGTTTCATCAGGCTTAATGAGATGGGCAATCCAGGTATAGAAAATGGTATAGAAATGAGGCATGAAACAACGCAGAGAGCTCGGGAAATTACAAGCCCTCTGATACTGCTGGGACCCAGGATGTAAGGGGAGGGGTGCAGAGATCGTGCGATGGAGAGGCCACAGACATCCATGTACCCAAAATGTGTATTTTCGTTTGTGGATGACTATGCGTGCCTATTGTCTTTCCAATATATATCAATCAGCCTGTAGCTGAAGCAACAGGGGCACACATACTGATTACCTCATTTTATTTTTGCCTGAATTCATCACACAAAAGTTCCCAGGTCTCCACTCATATTTGCTCTACTCCCCTATTATGCTCTCCCCTTTCACTCATTTCCCCCCATTTGCTAGCTGCCTTGCTCCTTTCCCCTTTGTACAGTCTCCTCCCATATCGATCTGAGTCCATCAGTAGTTTTATGGGTCATCCTCCTTCTAATATCAAGCAACTCCCCTTCTCTCCTTTAGAACAAAGCTCATATGACCTCTTCTCTAACAAGCCTCCTTGGCTAAGTCTCATGGTTAAAAATTGACGCTGTGTAGTAAGACCGATCTGTCTTGGAAACCTGTGTCTCTCATTCAACATCTTTGTGATTTTGGCTTCTCTGGGCCCTGCTGTCCTCATCTGTAAAATAGGGGTAAAGGCACACTGCACGGGGAACTTGTGAATATTAAAAAGGACAATAAAGAGTTTAGCATGGAACCTGGCAGATCCTTAGCCTTTAACAATTACTGTTCACGATAAATTCAAATTGTCTAGAGAGCTTCATGCCTAAGTCACATGCATATATATGGTGATTTCACTGGTAGGTGTTTATTTTGACTTTAAGTGCTTTCCTGATGCACTGTGGGAGGAAGGACTGCTGTGCTGCAAAACTCCAATGGGAACAATGCCCCCAGGGGTGGCTCAACATGGCAAGTCTGGGGAGGAGAGAAGCCTTTTCCTTTTAGTTTGTTTCTTTCCATAGTTTGATTATTTTAACTCTATAAACACACGACTTTAATGTTTTAAAGAGGCAATGGGATTTCTGGGCACGGAGAATTTGGGCTTTTTGTTGGCTTGTTTGGTTTCTATTTTGTATCCCTATTTATTTTTTTTAAGCTTAACTAATAATATACTCTCAAGACATTCAGTAATTTAGAAGTTATTCAAGCCAAAATTAGTTAGGATTTGGGGAAAAGCCCAATCAGAAAGCATTTGTTAGCAGAAAGAGAAATGAACACCAACAGTAGGTTTGGAGTCACTGTTTACAAATTACATAATCTCATTAAATCTTTGTTTCCTCATATCTGTAATGCAGCTAATAATCTCAACCACATTAGGGTATTCCAGGTATTAAATGACATACCGTGCAACTAAAGGACCCAGTGCAAAGTCTGGCGTACAA
>SJYA01000493.1:0-12462 GCA_006410615.1 Neotragus moschatus
GGACCAGGGTGAGGCCTGCCGCGTGCATGGCTGGCTCTGGGTGCACGTGGCGCTTAGGCTGATGGCAAGGCCGATGCCCAGGAGGACGGTGGTCAGGTCACCTCCTCTTTGCAAGGGGATCTTGACTGTATGTTCTGATGCTGTCGCACAGCAGCTATTTCACAATTTAGGAAGCTGATTTCACGCACTTCTGAAAGTGCTGTCACATTTCTGGCAGTTAAAATTGTTCCATCTTTGGGCAGTTGGGGAGGTGGATGCCCCCAAAATGGTGCCACTTGGCCAGAGAAATTTTAGAAGTTGGGATTGCAGGAAGTAGGGTGCCTGCGGGGCTAAGGGGAAATGCCAGAGTCGGGGTGGGTCGGGCTCCCCTGACTGCCTGAGGACACAGCCGCTGTCTCCCTGGTTCTGACACAGAAAGGGGGCCCTTTCTAGACTGTGCTTGTGATGAGCGGCTGAAAACTGTCCCCTCAGAATAGGCCACAGAGCTGGATTTTATTTGCATGTCACCCCCAGGCTAATTTCTTAAGGAAGAAAACTGAAAAACAAACAAAAAACCCTGTGCGCATGTGGGTTCGTTGGTAATTTTGTCAGCAAGGATGTTAAATCGAGGCCAAAAGAGTCATTAAAATCAAACATACAATTACCTTCTGTACCCTCTCAATATCCGGGAACAATTAAGCCTAAGCAAACGAAATTGCCAATGGCCTAAAAATGGAAAAGAAATCTGTCTGCCTCGCCTAAGTGGGGTTTACTGAGAAATCCCTGAGACTCTGGATGTCGGAATCAACCAACTGGTTACTGCTCTGGAGATCTTATGTTTGTGCGTTTGGTTTTTCAATTTTTTTTTTTTTTAACTCTACACACGATGAATTACAACTGTTTCCAAGCTTGTCTTGGGTAGTCAATAAGTAAGTACATTTGTTTTCTGAGAGTGATGTATTTTGATGAAGAGCAGAGAGTACAATGGGGAAAATGTCAGGAGGAATTAAATGAAGTAGTGACATAAGTCCCAGGGGGAAGTAGACGTCAGCTGCATTCTCTGTGTCTTGCTCTACCTTGGAAATCTTTCAGAACTCATTGGAAAATAAATATNGTAAGTACATTTGTTTTCTGAGAGTGATGTATTTTGATGAAGAGCAGAGAGTACAATGGGGAAAATGTCAGGAGGAATTAAATGAAGTAGTGACATAAGTCCCAGGGGGAAGTAGACGTCAGCTGCATTCTCTGTGTCTTGCTCTACCTTGGAAATCTTTCAGAACTCATTGGAAAATAAATATGTATGTGATGGAGACGTGGGTGGATTCAACAGCTACAATAAGAGAGGGAACGAAATGCAAACACACCCTTAGTTGGATTGTTAAACTGATTTAAATTCATAATTCACAGCTGGATGTAAAACATTGTTTTCCATTGCCTCTTCTTTTGTAGGAAAAAGAAAATGAAAAGGATAACTTGCAGTTTACTGTTTCTGACTTGTACCATAGAATTCTGCGTAATAGATTCTCAGTATTTGTCAGCCACTAAGTGCATAATGAGTGAGAATGAGTGAAGAAGTGGCAAATATGTCCAGCTATAAGCAGGAGAAATTATGTCAGGGTCAAAGGAACTTGTTAGGTTATATAAGATTAAATTGTTGTGCAATTAAAAACAAAACCCTTGTGCTTCTATGCCAATCATTATGCAACCCATTATTGTATTGAGCTCTTCCAACAATACTGTGAAGTAATTATGGAGTCATTATTATCTCTATTTTGTAGTGAAGGAAACCTAGACTTAGGGAGGGTAAAGCAATTGCCCAAAGTAACATATTTAGGAAGTGGGGAAAATGACTTTCAGACCCTGGGTCTCCTTATTCTTCACCAAGTTTTCTTTCTGTACATTGTGATCGACACTGGAAGGCTGGAGGTGGCTATGTATCCAGCAGAGCCTCCAGGAAGACTGCCTATTCCAGACACCTCATACAATTTCATTTTCTGTTTCCCAGATCTAATATGAAAAAGAAGGACTCTTGTTGGTTTGGAAAGGTGAAATGGAGTTCTTTTCAAGCTGTAAGTCAGGTGAGGTTTCTGGTTTTTGATTTCATAAAAATGCCTTCTCCTGGAGCATGGGTACTTCTCATTTTTTACAAACAAATTTTATTTGGAAATATGCACTAACTTACAGAAGAGTGGTAAGTACTGTGTGAAGAATTTTATCTCCTTCTGAATTACTTGAAGGGTTACCAATCTGATGTCCTGAAACGTTCAGATCGTGAAGTGGGTATTTCCTTCAAATAAGGAGATTCTCTGATATAACCACAGTTCTGTTGCTGTTGTTTTAGTCACTCAGTCATGTCCAACTCTTTTGCGACCCTATGGACTGTAGCCAGCCAGGGTCCTCTGTCCATGGGATTTCCCAGACAAGAATACTGGAGTGGGTTGCCACTTCCTT
Source organism: Neotragus moschatus (assembly GCA_006410615.1). Lineage (NCBI taxonomy): Eukaryota > Metazoa > Chordata > Mammalia > Artiodactyla > Bovidae > Neotragus > Neotragus moschatus. The sequence continues at coordinate 2,431 of SJYA01000493.1, forward strand.
CTCTAGGGGATCTTCCTGGACCAGATATTGAACCCGCGTCTCCCGCTTGGCTGATGGATTCTTTACCACTGAGCCACCTGGAAAGCCATATAATCACCATGAATCATCAAATTCAAGGAATTAACATCTAGCCAATACTATTATCTAATCCTCTGACCCCATGCGCATTTCACCCACTAATTTCCCGTTAGATCTGCTGGAAGACTCAACTTTCAAATCCTTGTCCTCAGTTGTTAATGCCCTTTTGTCTCCTCAGCTTGGGACAGTTTCTCAGTCTTTCATTATCTTCATGACCTTGACACTTTTGAAGATTCAGGCCTGCTATTTCGTAGAACATTGGATCAATTGCATTTTTCTGATAATGTCTTCACAGCATTATTCTAGATGTGCCGCTTCGGCAGGACAATTCCACAAGCGATGCTGTTCTTCTCATTGCATCGCGGCCCGCTATGTGAAATCCCTGCTGTCACACGACACTCATTTTTCCCTCTGCAATTTTATGGGCATGTACTTTGAAACTAAATATTTTTTTAATATCCTGTTTTTGGTCAGATGTTCACCTTACAAAGTTGTCCATCGATTGCTTCCTATTTTATTCAATGACTTACCATCCTTTGCTGTTATTATTTATTTTGATGTTCAAAGGGTCCCAGATTTGGCCAGTGGGGGTCCTTTCATCTGGCTTCAGGTGCTTTTGATTTTAGTTAAAAAATAAGACTGCTAGAAAAACTGTTCATTTCTGAGAAAACTGTATCCAGGCTAGAGAAAGGTTTTTGCTTGTTTGTTTTTTAAAGAGCCCATACTTCACATATTCAGCAGGCAATTATTAGAATTATTCTTGACTGTGCTGGGTATCTTTGATTAGAAGCAGACAACTTATTCCCTTCTGCTTCTTAGGGATTTTTCTTTATCACAGGGGGTTAGAAACTACATTTTCCTGACTCCCTTGCTGTCAGGGTTCTGGCAGCAAATTAGGTTCCACCAATGAGATGAAATTCCAGGAGACCTGGGAGTTTAAAGTGAGTTGGAAGCCCCAGCCTTGTTGTCATTGCTACTGGCCAGTGAGGTCATTGACACACATGTGTGTCTGTGGACTGACTCAGGGTTAAGGCATGTAATGCAGTCACTGGCTTTCTGAGAATGAGAGGTGTTGGCAGTTGAAGTCAGAAGCAGCGGTAATAGCACTGACCTCTGAATCTCAGCTTTGGAGCTGTGAACTTGAGCCACTTGCCTCAGAGTGGTTCCTTTAGCCCTCCAAGAGTTTCAAAATGGAGGGGACAAATGTATACCTATGTATACCTATGGCTGATTCATGTGACTTTTAAGGTATGGCAATGAGTTTGATATGGCTGAGGATCGAGTGGAGCCCATTGCACAGTAGCAGCAAATGAAAGGTGGGCCAGACTGGGAGATCTTTAAGCCATGGTCCATGACCTCTGAGGAATGCTGTGCTTGCCTCTTCCATGACACTCATCTCCATCTGTCTTATTTTGAACTTGGGTTTTTCCCTCTACTTCCTTCTTCCAGTCTGGAACTCCTTGAGACCAAGATTGCGTGCTTGTTACCTTCACATCTGCAAGTCTAGCTTAGCATACTGTCCCTAAGAAGTTCAAAACAAGTTTCAAAGTAAATAAAAATCAATAACACCCTTTCAGAAGTTAATAGCTGTTGCTTACTATCTAATCCTTCTTCGTATATAAGGCCAGCGTGTCAGTTAGGAGTTAATATAGAGAAAAGAAGTCTCTCCAGATATTTTAAACAGAGGGCATTTAATATAGGAATGAAGTGTTATACTGTAATTATTTACTATAATTTTTAAATTTATTTTTTAATTGAAGGATCGTTGCTTTACAGAATTGTGTTGGTTTCTGCCGAACATCAACATGTTCTTGCTCTGCCTTTCCTGCTGAAAGAATCCATGCTTATTCCTCAGAACTAAACTTCAGTGTCGCTCACTTACTCTGCACAGGAATCACATTGAATTTGTCTCTCCTTCTTGACTATGCCAAAGCCTTTGACTGTGTGGATCACAAGAAACTGTGGAAAATTCTGAGAGAGATGGGNAGAACTGTACAAAAATGATATTCATGACCCAGATAATCAGAGTGGTGTGATCATTCACCTAGAGCCAGACATCCTGGAATGTGAGGTCAAGTGGGCCTGAGGAAGCATCACTATGAACAAAGCTAGTGGAAGTGATGGAATTCCAGTGAAGCTATTTCAAATCCTAAAACATGATGCTGTGAAAGTGCTATACTCAATGTGAGAGCAAATTTGGAAAATGCAGCAGAGGCCACAGGACTGGAAAAGGTCAGTTTTCATTCCAAGCTCAAAGAATGCTCAAACTACCGCACAATTGCACTTATCTCACACGCTAATAAAATAATGCTCAAAATTCTCCAAGCCAGGTTTCGACAATACATGAACTGTGAACTTCCAGATGTTCAAGCTGGTTTTAGAAAAGGCAGAGGAACCAGAGATCAAATCGCCAACATCCGCTGGATCATTGTAAAAAGTAAGGGAGTTCCAGAAAAACATTTGTTTCTGCTTTATTGACTATGCCAATGCCTTTGACTCTGTGGATCACAATAAACTGTGGAAAATTCTGAAAGAGATGAGAATATCACACCGCTTGATCTGCCTCTTGAGAAACCTGTATGCAGGTCAGGAAACAACAGTTAGAACTGGACATGGAACAACAGACTGGTTCCAAATAGGAAAAAGAGTACGTCAAGGCTGTATATTGTCACCCTGCTTATTTAACTTGCATGCAGAGTACATCATGAGAAATGCTGGGCTGGAAGAAGCACAATCTGGAATCAAGATTGCTGGGAGAAATATCAATAACCTTAGATATGCAGATGACACCACCCTTATGGCAGAAAGTGAAGAAGAACTAAAGAGCCTCTTGATGAAAGTGAAAGAGGAGAGTGAAAAGTTGGCTTAAAGCTCAACATTCAGAAAACAAAGATCATGACATCTTTTCTCATCACTCTTGGCAAATAGATGGAGAAATAGTGGAAAAAATGGCTGACTTCTTTATTTTTTTTGTGCTCCAAAATCACTGCAGATGGTGATTGCAGCCATGAAATTAAGACTCTTACTCCTTGGGAGAAAAGTTATCACCAACCTAGACAGCATATTAAAAGGCAGAGACGTTACTTTGCCAACAAAGGTCCATCTAGTCAAGGCTATGGTTTTTCTAGTAATCATCTATGGATGTGAGAGTTGGACTCTAAAGACAGCTGAGTGTCAAAGAATTGATGCTTTTGAACTATGGTGCTGGAGAAGACGCTTGAGAGTCCCTTGGACTGCAAGGAAATCCAACCAGTACATCCTAAAGGAAATCAGTCCTGAATATCCATTGGAAGGACTGATGCTGAAGCTGAAACTCCAATATTTTGGCCACCTGATGTGAAGAACTGACTCACTGGAAAAGACCCTGATGCTAGGGGAGATTGAAGGTGGGAGGAGAAGGAGACAACAGAAGATGAGATGCTTGGATGGCATCACTGACTCAACGGAAATGAGTTTGAGTAAACTCCAGGAGTTGGTGATGGACAGGGAGGCCTGGAATGCTGCAGTCCATGGGGTCACAAAGAGTTGGACATGAATGACTGACTGCACTGAACTGAACTGAACCAGACCCAGTCCTACAGTACACATTTTAAGATGACAGGATTAGTCAGAAGGTTCTTAACAAGCAGAAACATCCTGGAGCACAATACATTGTGGTTATATAATCATTGGTACAGAGTTTAAGGGAAAACATATCCTTGAGCAAGATGAGTTGTTTTGTTGTGTAATCATTAACTTTGGGCTTTACAAAAAACAAGTGTTTTATGTGCTTAAGACAAAGGAATGTAGAAAAAAAATTTGTCCTTTTCTCCTCCTAGAGAACTCCTTCCTGGTCCTCCTCATCCTCCTCCTGTCCCCCCTTCTCCTCCCCCTCCCCTTCCCCTTCCCCCAGGACCCTGACTTCTTATCAACCTACCTAAGACTTAACTCTCTCAATGCTTTGCAGTCTGATGGGCAAAACCAGCAGGACTAGTATGAAGGACAGATGTCATTTCTTTGTTCTGCTATGTTCCATGTACCTTGATGTGAGAATCACATAATGAGTATTTGTTGAAGGAATCACTGAATGAATGATTCACAGTTTCCAGAACTTTCAAACTAGACATCAGAGTCAGATCCTTTGACCCTGAGGGTACAGAGACCTTAGCCTGAGTGGCCTATCTAATAAAACTGCACCCTTAAACATGGTTGGGCTCCACAATGTTATAGACCCTTTCTACAATGATGTTCATGGAGTCAAGAGCTCCTCTTCATCCTCAGTCCACTGAGCAGAGCAAGACCATGGTCTAATGAGACAATTTGTTCCTATGGAAACCCTAGATCATCTATGTAGGGGAACAAAACATGCCACCCTGCAATGTCTCTCTGGCATGCAGATTATTTTGAGTGAATACAATTAAGTCTCAAAAGACTCCGGAAGAACATTTGACCTTCCCCCAACTGCCTTAAAGGATGTAGATGGAGGACATGTTCCAGGAAAGGAGCCATCACCATAGATAACTGTAATATGAGTCAGGCGGTAGACAGGGGGAAACCTAGGAATGTCTGTTTATTAAAATTTTTTCTGCATTCCATTGTCTTTGCAAGGCCCAGCACACATTGATTTACTAAACTTTTGCTTTTCTATCTATGTGGATTGCCTTTCTCCCCTTCAAAGTCCCAAATCACTACCTGCAACATTCTTTTTTGTCTTTGGTTGAAGCTGGTATTTAAGGTGAGGTTTCTGGATATTTGGCAAGTTACTCAGTTTTCCTGGGTTTCTCCTAATACACTGTTGTTGTTGTTTAGCTGCTCGGTCATGTCCTACTCTGTGGCAACCCCATGGACTGTAGCCAATAGGCTCCTCTCTTCATGGGATTCCCAGGCAAGAATACTAGAATGGGTTGCCATTTCCTTCTTCAGGAAATTTTCCTTACCCAGGGATGAAACCCATCTCTCCTGCACTACGGGCAGATTCTTTACCATTGAGCCACTGGGGAACCCACTTCTTTTATATGTCATTAAAACTTGTTTGATTTTCTCATGTTAATCTGTCTCAAATCACTTTAATTCTTAGACCACTAGAAGAACCTGAAAGGACAGAGGAAAATTTCTTCCTCCCTGACACTTACATACTTTCTACATGAGCGGGTTTATGAGCTTCATTGTTAATGGTATCCCCAGACATCACAATGTTTGGATCTTGTGAATGTTACCTTGGGGATAGTCACTATGACCTTGGGGAGAGAGACTCCAGAGTCCTGGGGCACAAGAGAATTGTCCTCTCTGACAGACTGCAATCCAGATGAAAGGAACAGAGCTGTAAGGAGGCACAGGAGAGCTGATATCACTTGCCATTTGTTACGCCCAGATCTGACCAATCAAAGAAAGGAGTGAACAAATGACCCTGGTGGACTGTTTTCTTTTAGTCCTCCCTTTCAGAAGATTCTCTGGGAGCCCTGTCTGCCACACACAGCAGGAGTCCTGCCAGTCTTTGTTCTAGACTCACAAGTCTCGCTCTCCTAGAAGACAGTGGTTCAGCCCTGCCTGTGAGATGTAAGTTACATCCCATGACTCAGTGAAGCATGCTTCTTGTCTGCCTAGATGTAGCTTTATGACCCTTGCCTCATAGACTATCACCTTCTTATTTTATTTCCTAGGAACATTGTCAAGTAGAAAAATGAATGTACAGCTGTGCCACAAAACTTGGGAAATAAAGACCATTATAAATATTAAAAGTCATGCAGGAAGTGTTGTTTGGGCATTAGTTGTATAAAAATCTCAGAAGTTTCAATGAGCTTAGCTGAAGCTCAACATATATGAATGAAGCATGGTAATTGGGGGCATCCAGTCCCATCTTCTCCCCTCAACCCTCTATCACATTCCTGGCCTGTAGGGACTGAAGAAGAAAAGTGGAACAGCTGATTCTGGCTGAGCAAACCTGATTTTCCCCCTCTATTCTAGAAAAACATGTATTCCCTGGACACAGAAGTCCCCACCTAGTCCTGCCCCAGATATCATACAGAGGCCAGGAAGGGCGAGTCAGTGAATGGCTGGCTGAAATATTGGGTTCATGAGTGTAGGAGTTCAAAGAGAGGTCCTGGACACAAGCACGCCTGAAGTATTGCTGCCTTGGGAGTGGCTTTTCCATTCCAACCCAATGCAGATCCTCCTCTGATCCTTGGGATTCTCTCCCCTCCTTGAATACTGTGTTTCCTCCCCGACTACCTCCTTGTTCTCACATCTCCAAAAGACAGAAAAACATCCTCTAATCTGCAAGCTGCACCACAAGTATTAGCTGGATGGAGACCCACCACCTTCTTGAAGTCAGGCTTGGGAGAGGAGAAAGGAAGATGACACAATAACCTGCATGACTCCTATTTTGAAATCTGTGCTCACCTTTTCCAACAGTTACCATTTATTGATGGCATGATTTACAATGGGGCCTCTGCTAAATGCCTTATGGGCATCTTCCCATGTAATCCTCTACCAGTCCTCTGAGATAGTTATTAGTACTGTGTTCATCTTACAGGTGAATAAACTGAAGCCTAAATAGATGAGGAAATGTTTGTAAAGTCACATGTGAAGTAAGAGGAGCTGGTCTTACTTCTGAAAATAGACAAGCCCTATGCCCAACCCCATTTGTGAATCTCGAGTTGGAGAGGAAGGGAAAGTGAGGATTGGACTTTTCAATTAATAGAGCTTGAAGAAATTAATGATAAAAATCATCTCCAAACACAAGAGAAAGAGAGTGAGAGAGAGGGAAATGGGGGAGGGAGGAAGAAAGGGAGAATAAATATATGTGTGTTTAAGTGGGTCTCAAGTAGAACCCAGAATCAGGCAGAGTGGGGTTGGGGAGAACAGATGAAGAGAGGAAAACAGAAATGTAATGTATTGTTTGCCTATTACGTATCAAGAACTGCGCTTGGCTATTTACCTACAGTAATTCATGTAATCTCCATAGTAACACTATGAGTAGATATTATCCTCTCAATTTTGTAGATGAGCCAATAGAGACAAATGAAATGAGCACACAAAAAATTAAGCATCCCTTGACTTACACTGGAGTTAAAGCTGGAGATTTCTATAAAGTTTAATATTTTGTTGTGTTCATCTGTTACAGTTACTGGTACCTCAAACTCTCAATAAGTTTCAGTCTCTTTCTTGTGTTTACAGACTAGACAATGGAAGCAGAAACTACAGATACATTCCACAAAGAAGAAAGGAGACTTGGGTATTAGAACAAATGGTATTTGGATAACATAAAAAGAAAGTGGGGCTGAAAAGAAAAGAGTTAGCGCTAGACCACAGAATATCCTGGGTCCACACACTAGAATCTCAAATTTAAAAAGTAATAATTAATTTGAAAAAGAAAAAGTAGTCTCTCTTCTCATGGCCTTATTCCAGACACTAGCTATGGTGGTTTAGACGCTAAGTCATGTCTGATTCTTGCAACCCTGTGAACTATAGCCTGCCAGGCTCCTCTGTCCATGGGATTCTCCAGGCAAAAATACTGGAATGGATTGCTATTTCCTTCTCCAGAGGATCTTCCCCACCTGGGTCTCCTGCATTGCAGGAAGATTCTTTACTGGCTTAGCTATAAGGGAAGTCTTATAGACATTAGCTATTTTGAATTTAATTTGAACCATGAAAGCAAGTAGTGTTATGTATCTTTGTTTGCCAAACCCTTCTGACCAGAGTTGGAGCTGGCCTCTTACCTCTCAGAAGTGTGACTTAAGTAGATTTCTGTCCCTGGCTTGGATTCTCTCTTTATGTATATGCCTTTACAGTATGTCTCTAACATGTGCTGGGCCATTGCTGGTCTAAACAGATGACTCTGGATGGAGTTCCAGGGCTGTGTCTGCTCTGGTCTATCATTCAACCTGTTTTTCTGGTCCATCTACCTACCTCTCCTCCTTCCAACTTCTAGCCAAGCTTTTTAGGTGTTTTCACTATTCCCTTTACATATCTACTCTCTTCCCATCCCTATAATATCTGCCTCCAATGCCAGGCCCCCAAATATCTTAAGAGGTCTTCACACACTTGGCCAGTGTCTGAACACTGAGAGCTTCTGTAACCCAGAGCTACCTCCACTGTGAATCCCCGCTCATGGCTGACAATGGCCCTGGACCAGTATACTGTTTCCAGCCTGGATGTTCAACCATCTCACGTCATCTCTTTCAGATCCAGATTCTCAATGCCAAGACCTAATTTCACAGCTGTGGCAGAGTTTACCTTTGAAGGCTTTTCCATTTTGGGGTGGCAGCCCAGACTCATCCTCTTTGTGGTCTTTTTGGCCTTGTACCTGTTGACCCTTGCCAGCAATGCTATCATCTTGACAGTCATCTGCCACAACCATCAGCTGCACACACCGATGTACTTCTTCCTGAGTGTGCTGTCCATTTCTGAGACCTGTTACACAGTGGCCATCATCCCCCGAATGCTGTCCAGTCTCCTCAGCCCTCAACATGCTATCTCTATTCCAGACTGTGCCACTCAGCTCTTTTTCTATCTCACTTTTGGTGTCAACAACTGCTTCCTGCTCACAGCCATGGGGTATGACCGCTATGTGGCCATCTGCAACCCCCTACGATATTCAGTCATCATGGGCAAGAAGACTTGTATACAACTGGCAGGGGGTTCCTGGAGCATTGGCTTGAGCACAGCCACCATTCAAGTATCCTCTGTGTTCAGCTTGCCTTTCTGTGATGCCAGTGTCATCTCCCACTTCTTTTGTGACATCCGGCCCCTAATGAAGCTTGCCTGTGCTGATATCACCATCAAAGAACTGATCACTTTGCTCATCAGTCTGTGCGTCCTTGTTCTGCCCATGGTCTTGATCTTTATCTCCTATGTCCTGATTGTCTGCACCATCCTCAAGATGGCATCTGCTGAGGGTCGGAAAAAGGCTTTTGCCACATGTGCCTCACACCTCACAGTAGTCATTGTCCACTATGGCTGTACTTCCTTCATCTACCTAAAACCCAAATCACAAAACTCCCTGCAGGACAGACTGATCTCTGTAACCTACACTGTTATTACCCCGCTCTTAAACCCCGTTGTATATAGTCTCAGGAACAAAGAGGTCAAGGATGCCTTGCTCAGAGCTTTGGGCAGAAAGTCCATCTCTTAGGTGCTAGTCATTCTCAATAACATCAAAATTTTAAATGTTTGATGAGGTGTAGCAGTGAGGGAGCTAATCAAATAAGAGAGTATGAGGGCTCCAGGTACCTAATCTGGGAAGCAGCTGGGAAATCAGAGAAATAGAGTGAAACAAGAAGGCAAAGATTAAAATGAAGGAAGTGATGGATGGATTTTCCAAGACTGATAGATGAGTGTACCACGCTTGATAGAAATTAGATAAGATAAAGCATATTCAGGTGCTGTACTATAATGTTAGACACTGCTTTTGTTACCCTTGGCATAAGGATTGTAAACCAGCAGTGTGGGTGGGAAGAAAATACAGTATCATAACAGAGGAACCTATATAATCTAAACCAGGCCTCAGCATGAACATCAGGGACATGAAATAACAAGTTCTCCATTATTTACATGTAACACTTCCTATGCTGTATTTTGCACTATAATTTCTTACAAATTCACTCCATTAATGATCTACCCTGTGCCTGTTACTACATATATAAACCCTAGAAAGCTATGTCAGACACCGGCTCTGACCGCAAACTTACAAACTGGTTGAGAAGTGTAAATTTTGAGCAGCCGAAGCAACAACCATAAAAATGGCTTCTTGTATATGTGAAAATTGCAAAAGAAGAGCCCTCATCTTCATATCCATTCCCTTGTCTCCAAGAGCCTGGGTCCTATAACAAATCTTATCAATGCTCTGCCCAGGTCTCCTCTGCTGGGCTGGCTCACCCATAGCCAGTGCTATGGAGTGCTGACACCTCATAGCTGCCCTCCTCTCTGAAGATTTGCTATTGGCTGAAAGGAAACTTTCTTAGATGTGACGTATAC
>SJYA01000495.1:0-23740 GCA_006410615.1 Neotragus moschatus
CTTTATTGAGCCCATCTTTGTATGAAATGTTCCCTTGATATCTCTAATTTTCTTGAAGAGATCTCTAGTTTTTCCCATTCTATGTTTTCCTCTACTTCTTTGCATGTGTTACTGAGGAAGGCTTTCTTATCTCTCCTTGCTATTCTTTGGAATTGTGCATTCAAATGGGTATATCTTTCCTTTTCTCCTTTGTGTTTCACTTCCCTTCTTTTCATAGCTATTTGTAAGTCCTCCCAGACAGCAATTTTTCTTTCTTGCATTTCTTTTTCTTGGGGATGGTNCTTTGCATGTGTTACTGAGGAAGGCTTTCTTATCTCTCCTTGCTATTCTTTGGAATTGTGCATTCAAATGGGTATATCTTTCCTTTTCTCCTTTGTGTTTCACTTCCCTTCTTTTCATAGCTATTTGTAAGTCCTCCCAGACAGCAATTTTTCTTTCTTGCATTTCTTTTTCTTGGGGATGGTCTTGATTGCTGTCTCCTGTACAATGTCACGAACCTCCATCCATAGTTCATCAGGCACTCTGTCTATCAGATCTAGTCCAGTAAATCTATTTCTCACTTCCACTGTATAATCATAAGGGGTTTGATTTAGGTCATACCTGAATGACCTAGCGGTTTTCTCCACTTTCTTCTATTTAAGTCTGAATTTTGCAATAAGGCGTTCATGATCTGAGCCAAAATCAGTTCCCAGTCTTTTTTTTGCTGACTGTATAGAGCTTCTCCATCTTTGGCGGGAAATAATATAATCAATCTGATTTCGGTGTCGACCATCTGGTGATATCCATGTGTAGAGTCTTCCCTTGTGTTGTTGGAAGAGGGTGTTTGCTATGACCAGTGCGTTCTCTTGGCAGAACTCTATTAGCCTTTGCCCTGCTTCATTTTGTAATCCAAGGCCAAATTTGCTTGTCAGTCCAGGTGTTTCTTGACTTCCTACTTTTGCATTCCAGTCCCCTATAATGAAAAGGACATCTTTTTTGGGTGTTAGTTCTAGAACGTCTTGTAGGTCTTCATAGAACTGTTCAACTTCAGCTTCTTCAGTGTTACTTGTCCGGGCATAGACTTGGATTACTGTCATATTGAATGTTTTGCCTTAGAAATGAACAGAGATCATTCTGTCATTTTTGGAATTGCATCCATGTACTGCATTTAGAACTCTTTTTTTGACTGTGATGGCTACTCCATTTCTTCTAAGGGATTCCTACCCACAGTAGTAGAAAGGTCATCCAAGTTAAATTCACCCATTCCAGTCCATCTTAGTTTGCTGATTCCTAGAATGTCAATGTTCACTCTTGTCATCTTGTGTTCAACCACTTCCAATTTGCCTTGATTCATGGACCTAACATTCCTGGTTCCTATGCAGTATTGCGCTTTACAGCACAGATCCTTGCTTCTATCACCAGTCCCATGTACAACTGCGTGCTGTTTTTGTTTTGGCTCTATACCTTCATTCTTTCTGGAGTTATTCTCCACTGATTTCCAGTAATATATTTTGCATATACCGACCTGGGGCGTTCCTCTTTCAGTGTCCTCTCTTTTTGCCTTTTCATACTGTTCATGGGGTTCTCAAGGCAAGAATACTGAAGTGGTTAGCCATTCCCTTTTCCACTGGAGCACTGCTTGCTGTAGCCCTGAACAATGTATGCTCTCAGTGATATTGGCCTATAGTTTTCTTTTTTGTGTGTTGTCTTTGTTTGATTTTGGTATCAAGGTGATGGTGGCCTCATAGAATGAACTTGAAAGTGTTCCTTCCTCTGCAAGTTTTTGAAAGAGTTTTAGAAGGATAGGCATTAGCTCTTCTCTAAATGTTTGAGAGAATTCTGTGAAGCCATCTGTTACTGGGCTTTCATATTTGGGGAGAATTTTGATCACAGCTTCTATTTCTGTGCTCGTAATTGTGTTGTTCATAATTTCTATTTCTTTCTGCGTCAGTCTTAAAGATTGAGTTTTTCTAAGAATCTGCCTATTTCTTCCAGGTTATCCATTATATTGCCATATAGTTGTTCATAATAGTCTTTTATTATAATCGTATGTATTTCTGCATTGTTTTTTAACCTCTCCTTTTTCATCTCTATTTTTGTTGATTTGATTCTTCTCTCTTTTTTCTTGATGAGTCTCGCTAAATATTTGTCAATTTTGTTTATCTTCTCAACCGCCTTTTAGTTTTATTAATTTTTACTATTATTTCTTTCATTTCTTTTTCATTTTGATCTTTATGATTTTGTTCCTTCTGCTAATTTTGGGATTTTTTTTTGTTCTTTGTTTTCCAGTTGTTTTAAGTGTAAAGTTAGGTAGTCTATTCAAGGTTTTTCTTGTTTATTGAGATAGGATTGTACTGCTATGAATTTCCCTCTTAGAACAACTTTTGCTGCATCCCATAGGTCTTGAGTTGTCATCAATTTGTCATTTGTTTCCAGGAATTTTTTGACTTGACAAATGGCAGTTACAAAATCAGGAAAGTAATTATTTAAATAATGGAATATACACATATACATATACACCCCTAAGTAAAATCAGAACAAACAAAAATAAAGTACAATAGATTGCCCTAGTGAATGAAGGAAACCAAAAATGATATCTACCAGTTAAGAACACAACTAACTGAAGCAGACACTGGAGAAAAAAGTCAAAGCAAGGTGTCCTTGAATTTCACTTGTGAAACCCTCTTAGCTCCACCCCTGATGTAGGACTCAGCAGTATTTCCTTGCTTCCATGGCTGCTTGACTTTCCTCCACAGGAATTTCCCACCACAACCTGCTTCCTCAGGTCCCCTAGGTCTGCCTCTCTGCAGCCAACAGCAACCCTTGCCTTGGGATTGTTCCACAATCCCTGTACTCCAGCTCCCAGACACTGTGCCTTCTAGGGGACCTGTGTCCCTGTATGGGGTATGACTGCAGCAAGGACTGTCTGATTCTCCTTCCATTTAGGCTGCCACAGATCAGCTGTTTCACTCTCAACCTGAAATGTTTCTCCTCTTACCCTGACAATTGCCCTGATGTGGGGTCAGACCCTTGCTTCATTTCCCCCAACCGCTGTGGCAGGTCCAGTCCTACTAACTGTTCCCCCCACCCCCCGCCAGTTCCTTTACCTTTCGAGTTTTTTGTGGTTCCATATATTCTTTTCCAGTGGTCAGGTACGCCTGTCTGCTCTCAGGTGGTGTTCTGAGAGCACGTTTCTGTGTCTGAAGGTGCATTCCTGATGTATCTGCGGAGGGAGATGTGTTCTGCATCCACCTACTCCTTTGTCATCTTGTCCTCTGTATATCTCATTCAACACAGGTTATGTGTTTATAATAAAATTGAATAAAAATTGATGAGAAATAATAAGGCCCAGTGAAGTAACAATTCTGAAGAAAGTTTGGAAAACTTTTATTGTTTTAATTTTTGGATTTAGTATCTCTGTCATTATATGAACTTGTCTGAGTTATATAAAAATCAGTGGATTAGAGAGAATTTGTAGACATTCATTCTAAGTTGCTTCAGTTGTATCTGACTCTTTGTGACCCAACAGACTACAACCCTCCAGGCTGCTCTGCCCATGAGATTCTCTAAGCAAGAATTCTGGAGTGGACTGCCATGCCCTCCTCCAGGGGATCTTCCTGACCCGGGGATCGAAGTCATGTCTTTTAAGTCTCCAGAATTTGCAGGCTTGTTCTTTACCACTAGTGCAACCTGGAAAGCATTTGTAAACAGACGTCTTGAAATAACAGTGAACATTACATCCCGTTTGACTAGGTACCTTAGTGTCAACAGTAAAATGTGAGCTTTCCCTTCTCTCAATTTTACTTCACTAGAGAGATATGTTAGAGTTCTTCTGTTTTTCCTAAAGTTCCTGGGACTCAAAGGTTACATAAGAAAGACAGACAGACATGCAGAGAGGGCTGAGAGAGAATGAGAGAAAAGAGGAGAGGAAGAAGGGGAGAGAAAGAGAGAGACTTCTGGAGTATGACTTCTCTCTTTCTTCTTCTTCTTCCTATTTAGGTGCTAATCTCTTCCTGAAAACCCCAAATCTGGATGACATAAATGAACAAAAATGTATGGTTTCAGTTCTGGGGCTCATAAGTCCAAAATCAAGGTGTCAGCAGGAATATGTTCTCTCTAAAACCTGTAGGGTGTGTTACACTGCATAGACTGCCAAAAAAAAGATGCCACAGACCGAGTGGCTTAACAACAGAAATTTGTTTTCCCTTACTTCTGGAGGCTATATTCTAAGATCAGGTTTTGTGCCAGCTCTGTTTCTGGTGAGAGAGGGATAGGGCAGTGTGTCATGGGGACCTTCTGGCCATGGGGTTTGTGTCCTGATTTGTTTAGAGGGACTGGTAGCAAAGTTTTGCCCAGTTCTTCTCAACTGACCTTCTGTGAACTGTGTGGGGGAGTCCATTCTCACACCGGGGTGTGTACTTTACAGTCAGTCAGTCAGTCAGTTCAGGCGCTCAGTCGTGTCTGACTCTTTGTGACCCCATGAATTGCAGCATGCCAGGGCTCCCTGTCCATCACCAACTCCCAGAGTTCACTCAGACTCAGGTCTATCGAGTCAGTGATGCCATCCAGCCATCTCATCCTCTGTCGTCCCCTTCTCCTCCTGCCCCCAATCCCTTCCAGCATCAGAGTCTTTTCCAATGAGTCAACTCTTCACATGAGGTGGCCAAAGTACTGGAGTTTCACCTTTAGCATCATTCCTTCCAAAGAAATCCCAGGGATGATCTCCTTCAGAATGGACTGGTTGGATCTTCTTGCAGTCCAAGGCATTCTCAAGTTTTCTCTAACACCACAGTTCAAAAGCGTCAATTCTTCGGCACTTAGCTTTCTTCACAGTCCAGCTCTCACATCCATACATGACCACTGGAAAAATCATAGCCTTGACTAGACAGACCTTAGTCGGCAAAGTAATATCTATGCTTTTGGATATGCTATCTAGGTTGGTCATAACTTTCCTTCCAAGGAGTAAGCGTCTTTTAATTTCATGGCTGCAATCACCATCTGCAGTGATTTTGGAGCCCCCCAAAATAAAGTCTGACACTGTTTCCACTGTTTCCCCATCTATTTCCCATGACGTGATAGGAACAGATGTGGGGGCCCCCAATTCCTGGGACATGGACAAGCACTGGTCCTTGGCCTGTTAGGAACCTGGCCACAAAGTAGGAGATAAGTGGCAGGTGAGTGAGTGAAGCTTCATCTGTATTTACAGCCACTTCCCATCACTCAAATTACTACCAAGGCTCAGTAAAACAAGCTCAGGGCTTCCACTGATTCTGCATTATGGTGAGCTATATAATTATTTCATTATATGTCACAATGTATTATTGTAATAATAAAGTGCACAATAAGTGTGATATGATTGGGTCATCCTGAAACCATCCCTAGTCTGTGGAAAAATGGTCTTCCATGACACCAGGCGCTAGTTTCAAAAGATTGGTGACTGCTGCTTTGCAGGGCAGCAGTCCTTTGCACCAGACCTAGTCTTGCACTAGGGTCTCATAGGGGAGTGAGGTGTGGAAAGAAGGGACAAAGGATGAGCTCTGAGGAGCCAGACAGGATATATGGATGAATGAATACCTTTTACTCTCATGGACCACTTTCCCTAATGATACATGTTGTGGAGCCTTTTGACCTTGGACTAAAAGGTCATTAACCTCATTATGAGGGTCTGTAAGAGGGTCTGTGAGTTCTGTAAGGGGAGCTGAAAGGACTGTGGTGAAGGCTTGATCTTCAGGAAATTCCTCATTAAATGAGTTGATGATTAAATGAATACAAAAATATCTGAAACACTTGTGCTTATGAATGCTGCTATGGGCTATTCTCTGCTTCCAGTGAGACCAGGAATGGGTATTAGTACAGCAGGAAGGAGGCAGATTTGAGATGAGAATGTACTGATTTGGAGAGAAGACTGTGTCCCTGGCAATCAGGGCTCCACCCAGGCAAATCTTGACATGCTTGAAGAAGGAGATTGTTTTTCCTTTCAGGATAAAGTTATTCTGTGGCACTTTCCCTGGTCCTGTACTGTCCTACTGTGGTCTCCTAAAGAGAAGAGGGTATCAGGTCCCTGGAGTTTAAGCCTCAAGGGAGAAAATAAGCTCTGGAGCAATTGGCCCTGAGGGGAAATGCCAACTGGTCACAATTCTGCAGTAAAGTGTCTGAGGAAGGCCCACTGCGATCTCTCAGGGACTTGTTGGGAAGTGCTGACTTGGTTGCAGGGACAGCAGAATTCACTAAATGCTCACTTGCTCCCTCTCATATTCTAGTCACTGGCAGTTAGCCAGGGCCTTGTGATCATTGCTGGCAAAAAAGCAAAAACAGAAATCACACTATTTCTGGACAGAAGCAGGGAAACACTTGGGTGATTCTGTCTCCCCTCCCTGCTGTGGGGCTGGGAGCCTTTGAGGATGCTGTGAGTTCCATGGGTGCAGCTACAAGGAGGTGGTACCTCCTCCATGTGTGATAGGACTTCTCTGTCACTCTCTTTTGGGACCTGGAGTGGGTGATATAAACTCCCCTTGTTCTAAGACCCTGAGGTATTATAACTGTTTTTTACACAGCACACTCTATCTGTCCTGACTACTACACTGCCTGGAAAGAACAGGAAGGAGAGCAGCCTTCATATTTGTATTAGGTGTCTATTGCTGTATAACCAGTCACCCCAAAACTTAGTGCCTTAATCACCACCCAATATGGTTTCACAGTTTCTGTGGGTCAGGGATTAAGGGTAGTTCAGCTGGGTCCTCTCTGGCTCAAAGTGTCCCCAACTAAAATCAAAGTTTTGGCTGAGGCTGCATCAGCCCAGGGTCATCTGAGAAGGATCTGTTTTTTAAGCGCACTTGTGCAATTGCTGACGGGAGGCAGTTTCTGTGCCTGTTGGGTTGAGGGCCTCAGTTTCTCCCTGGCTGTTGGCCAGAGGCTCGCTCAGTTCCTTGCCATGTGGGCCCCTCCTTAGGGCTGCTGACAACATGGCAGGTGTATTCCTCAGAGTCGGAAAGAGAGTGAAGGAGAGAAAGAGAGTATGTGTGTAAGGAAGAAGGACGTCACTATCCTGTGTAACCTAGTATCATGGAGTGACATCCATCTGTGTCTGTATTCTATTCCTTGGAAGCAAATCACTAGGTGCAGCCCTTATTCCAGGGGAAGAGGTGTCAAAAGTGTGTGAACGGGGGGAAGGGAGGCCTTTGGGAGACACTGGGGTAGCTCCTTCTACAATTTCACACTTATATGTACCTGAAAATGTGATTCAGATCATGATCTCACATAATTCACACACATGATTATCAGCCAAGCAAGGAAAATCTGGGTTAGCAAGTTTAAGTAAATTGTTCAAGATTAGGCACCACCAGAACCAGGATTAGATTCCAGAATTATTTCAAATTCATTGTATTTGCATTCCAAGAATCAGGAGAGTATATTGGTTGGATTTCATGAAAAAGATAAGTTCTGTTGCTTTCTCTGTTCCTCTTAACCGAAAAACGACTCACATTTTCTATCTCCAATGTCCTAGGCATCTGCAGCACAGTGGCCGAGACTTCTGGACCACGTGGTTCTGAAGCTCAGAATTCTGGATTTGTTCCCATGTATGGGATACGAGGAGGTTCTGTGTTGTTTCATGTGATCAAGAATCAAGAAGCTGAACCAGAGGAAGTCTCATGGGGCTTTGGCCCTGAGTCAAACTACAGAGTCCTGCTGCGAGTCCGCCGTGGGGCAAACACCCCAACCTGGGTCAGCCTCCAGGACAAGTACCAGCAAAGGGTCCATGTGCCCAATGTGACGTCCCTGAGGATTGAGAACATGACCCCAGAGGACAGTGGGCAGTACCGGGCTCGAGCCAGCTTCACTGGAGGAAGAGAACTTACCCAAGTTTTCCACCTCACTGTCAATGGTAAGTGACACCTCCGCACCCTACCCTAAGGCTTCCCTCCTGCTTTTGTGGTAGGAGTTTCACACAGTCTCCATTTTTTCAGAATCCCTTCAAGACACCAGTCTTTATATCCTATTTCTCATTCAAAATTAGGATAAGTAAATTTACCACAAATGAGCAGAACTGGGATTCAAACCAGGGATAAAATAATTTCAGTGTTTTGGAAAAGGAGAAGGAAAATTTGGGGGGAAGTGTATTTGTCATCAGTTCAGTTCAGTTCAGTTCAGTCACTCGGTCATGTCTGACTCTTTGTGACCCTATAGATTGCAGCATGCCAGGCTTCATTGCCCATCACCAACTCCCAGAGCTTGCTCAGACTCATTTCCAATGAGTGGATGATGCCATCCAGCCATCTCATCCTCTGTCTTCCCCTTCTCCTCCTGCCTTCTGTCTTTCCCAGCATCAGAGAATTTTCTGATGCTGGAAAGAGTCAGTTCTTCACATTGGGTGGCCGAAGTATTAGAGCTTCAGCTTCAGCATCAGTCCTTGAAATGAATATTCAGGATTAGTTTCCTTTATGATTGGTTTGATCTCCTTGCAGTCCAATGGACTCTCAAGAGTTTTCTCCAACACAACAGTTCAAAAACATCAATTGTTTGGTTCTCAGCTTTCTTTATGGTTCAACTCTCACATCCATACATGACTACTGGAAAAACCATAGCTTTGACTAGATGAACCTTTGTCAGCAAAGTAGTGTCTCTGGTTTTTAATATGCTGTCTAGTTTGGTCATAGCTTTTCTTCCAAGAGGCAAGTTTCTTTTAATTTCATGGCTGCAATCACCATCTGCAGTGATTTTGGAGCCCTAGAAAATTAAGCCTGTTACTGTTTCCACTGTTTCCCCATATATTTGCCATGAAGTGATGGTACTGGGCCATGATCTTAGTTTTTTGTTGTAGAGTTTTAAGCCAACTTTTTCATTCTCCTCTTTCACTTTCATCAAGAGGCTCTTTAGTTTCTCATTTCTTTCTCCCATTAGCATGGTGTCATCTGCATATCTGAGGTTATTAATATTTCTCCTGACAATCTTGTTTCCAGCTTGTGCTTCATCCAGTCCAGCATTTCACATGATGTACTCTGCATAGAAGTTAAATAAGCAGGGTGACAATATAGCCTTGGTATATTCCTTTTCCAATTTGGAACCTGTCTGTTGTCCCATGTCAAGTTCTAACTGGTCAACTGTTTCTTGACCTGCATACAGATTTCTCAGGAGGCAGGTAAGGTGGCTTGGTATTCCCATCTCTTTAAGAATTTACCACAGTTTGTTGTGATTCACACAGTCAAAGGCTTTAGCATAGTCAGTGAAGCAGATGTAGTCGTTTTTCTGGAACTCTCTTGTGTTTTCTATAAGCAGCAGACTTCTGGTCACTTTTCCTTTTCTAAATCCAGCTTGAACACCTGGAATTTCTCAGTTCAGGTACTGTTGAAGCCTATTTTGGAGAATTTTGAGTATTACTTTCTAGCGTGTGAGATTAGTGCAATTGTGCAGTAGTTTAAACATTTTTTGCATTGCCTTTCTTTGGGATTGGAATGAAAACTGATCTTTTCCAATCCTGTGGCTGAAGAGGAAAATTTAAAACTTACACTCAGTTAGAAATAACTTCATGCTCATTCTGCTTCTGTTAGATATTCTTGCTTGGCCAAGTTCGTATATGATGACCTGCTGCTGTTGCTGCTGCCAAGTTGCTTCAGTCGTGTCCGACTCTGTGCGACCTCATAGATGGCAGCCCACCAGGCTCCCCGTTCCTGGGATTCTCCAGGCAAGAATACTGGAGTGGGTTGCCATTTCCTTCTCCAATGCATGACAATGAAAAATGAAAGTGAAGTCATTCAGTCATATCCAACTCTTAGCGACCCCATGGACTGTAGCCTACCAAGCTCCTCCATCCATGGCATTTTCCAGGCAAGAGTACTGGAGTGGGGTGCCATTGTCTTCTCTGATACGATGACCTAGCAATCAACTATTACCATAAGATATTCTGATAAGTATGGAATGTTCTGTTCCTGCCTCTATGAGTTCCTGTTTGGAAATTTCTTCCATATAACCCATAGCAATTACTGTGCTCTGTAATTGCCCATAACCCATAGCAACCAGGTATCCAATCAACCAGTGCCAACTGTAGTTATGTGTACTGACCCTATAAGAGTAAAACTCACCCTGAGCTTGGGCCCCCAGAACGTACGTCGGAGGGTTAGCTTGTCTGGGACAACTGACTTAATAAATCTGAATTCTCCAACCCTCCAAGTATGGTGCTTGGTTTCTCAATGGTCTGACTTCTGCAACATTTCTGGAAGCCCCAGGAGATTCTAACCACACTGGTCCCTTGAGACACTGCCCTAGTGGCTCAGCCAGTTCAGAGTGGAGGAATTCTGAGACAAACAAGGAGGACTGCCACTTGATGGTTTTCTGGATTCTCTTTCGGACTGGCATTCTGACTCTCCATATGGCTGAGCCCTGGCCGGACCCATTGGAGGGATGGACCAACTCACTAGGCAAGTCTTCTGAATAATGTAAGGCCCCAGGGCCAGTCCCCAGTGATGTCATACCTCGACGGGTAGAAGAGGAGATTGATCATCTCCTTGAGCAACAGTTAGGGAAACCT
The DNA here is from genome assembly GCA_006410615.1 of Neotragus moschatus. Taxonomy (NCBI): domain Eukaryota; kingdom Metazoa; phylum Chordata; class Mammalia; order Artiodactyla; family Bovidae; genus Neotragus; species Neotragus moschatus. The sequence continues at coordinate 10,502 of SJYA01000495.1, forward strand.
GGGAACTATGGAGAAGAGAGGTGTTGTGATGAACTCTGGTCTGGATGTGTGTGTGAGTGAACGCCCTGGTTTGTCTTCGTTCCAGGGTGATTGTGTGGCTACACAGCCCTCATGGTTTTGTATCCTGAATGGGCCCTAACATGCGATTCCGTGGTGACCTCATGTAGCTCAGGGCAGTGTCTGTCTCTGGGGGACCCAGTCCCTCCCTGTGAGTCAGATCCTGGTCAGGGGGTTATACTGACCTGCCAAAGCTAAGAGTTCCCCATGGGGACATGACCAGGTGGGCACTTGAGTTGTCTCTTCTTGGAGGCAGTACCCACATTTGTTTATCCTTGCGCCACCAACACAGGGCAGGATACACAGGGAGGGGACAACTGGTTATTGATTTGATTTAGAAGTTGTATATTTCCAAATGGCTTTTTTTTGCCCCAGGACCCTCTGCCAAAATTATTTTCTTAAAATTTTGAATGCTCATTTTCCCCTTCCATCAGCTAACTCTTTGAGCCAACTTATTGAGAAACTGAGTTTTCCTCAAAAATCTTGCCTCTTTTGCCAGGCAGTTCCATACCTCCCTTTCTCTTGGTTCCTTGAGGCAGCCCATGTGGAGGGGCACACTCTGACGTGCTCCTGCATAATCTGGATTCTCATTACAAGGCTACCTTTCTCTGTCACCTTTTCCTTATACTTCGCTGATTCCCCAAGGGTTTCAGGCCCTTCATGTAGGCAAGGAGTATGCATACTGCTCTCTCCACTTGCTCAGTGCCTTCAAGAGGGTCAATGACCCCGGACCCCCTCCAGAGCCCCATCTGAAATTATTCCTCTGTGAATCCCATTACAAGGGATTGCCTCATTTCAGTCCTGTCTCCTTGAGGCATTTAGCAATCAAGGCCATCTTCAAGGAGACCCGTAATTGTGCTGTGTGGGAATACTGGGCTTCCAGGAGTGGTGATGTCAGTGCTACCTAAGCTATAAGGCCCTAAGACAAGGCCCTTCCCATGTGTACCCCTCTCCTTCCTGGTCAGAGAGGTAGATTACATTTATCAATATGGGGGAAGCTATTCTAAGCCAACTGTTTTAGACTGTATGATGAAAAATTTTAAGAAAAACTTCTCTGGAGGCTATGGGGTTAAGATGACCTCGGGAAAGCTCGAATGGCCCACCTTCAGGGTGGGTTGGCCTGCAGAGGGTACTCTAGACCTTCCTACGGTTAGAGCTGTATACTGAGTGGTGACAGGATCCCCTGGGCACCCAGACCAGTTTCAATACATAGACTCCTGGATGCAAACCACCAATCAACTAACTCCTTGGGTTCAGTTCTGTGCAAACCGGCAGGGACACTGCAGGATCTTTGTGGCCCAGCTGGCTCCAAGAAAAGGCAAAGAAGGGCCAAAAAAGTTATCCACCAAGGGGGCCATGAAGAAGAGTCCCCTGTGCCTCTGCCTACATTCCAACTTCCCCACCAGTCCTCATTCAGCCTCCTCACCCTTTACCAGACAGCCCTCCACCATCTGTGTCTCCATGACCTCCAAATCCAGAGCACCCTCAGAGCCCACAGCAACTTTGCTCAGACAACCAGCCAGCTCAACAGCCCACAGCCCAGCTGATGTCTTTACAAGAGACCTGAGGCTTTCCCCAGATTAATGAGGATGACTCTGTCCACCTGGGATGCCCATTCCTTTATTACCAACTCTTTACCACTACCAACCTCCTCAACTGGAAACACCACACTGCATCTTACTCAGGGAAACCGCAGGCAATGATTGATCTTTTTGAGTCTATTTTTCACACCCTCTAAATTCAGACTTAAATTGAAGAAAGTAGGGAAAACCACTAGATCATTCAAGTATGACCTAAATCAAATTCCTTATGATTATACAGTGGAAGTGAGAAATAGATTTAAGGGCCTAGATCTGATAGATAGAGTGCCTGATGAATTATGGAATGAGGTTCGTGACATTGTACAGGAGACAGGGATCAANTCTCATAGGGGAGTGAGGTGTGGAAAGAAGGGACAAAGGATGAGCTCTGAGGAGCCAGACAGGATATATATACCTTTTACTCTCATGGACCATTTTCCCCTAGTGATACAGGTTGTGAAGTCTTTTGACCTGGGACTAAAAGGTCATTAACCTCATTATGAGGGTCTGTAAGAGGGTCTGTGAGTTCTGTAAGGGGAACTGAAAGGACTGTGGTGAAGGCCTGATCCTGAGGAAATGCCTTATTAAATGAGTTGATGATTAAATGAATACAAAAATATCTGAAACACCTGTGCTTATGAATGCTGGCATGAACTATTCTCTGCTTCCAGTAAGACCAGGAATCGGTATTAATACAGCAGGAGGGAGGCAGGTTTGAGAATGTACTGATTAGGAGAGAAGACTGTGTCCCTGGCAGTCAGAGCCCCACCCAGGCAAATCTTGACATGGCTGAAGAAGGAGATTGTTTTTCCTTTCAGGATAAAGTTATTCTGTGGTACTTTCCTTGGTCCTGTAATGTCCTACCGTGGTCCCCTAAAGGGCAGAGGGTATCCGGTCCCTGAAGTTTAAGCCTCAAGGGAGAAAAAAAGCTCTGGAGCAATTGGCACTGAGGGGACATTGCCAACTGGTCAGAGTTCTGCAGCAAACTTTCTGAGGAAGGCCCACTGCAATCTCTCAGGGACTCATTGTGAAGTGCTGAGTTGGTGGCAGGGACAGCAGAGCTCACTAAATGCTCACTTGCTCCCTCTTATATTCTAGTCATTGGCAGTTAGCCAGGGCCTTGTGACCATTGCTTGCAAAAAAGCAAAAACAGAAATCACACTATTTCTGGACAGAAGCAGGGAAACCCTTGGATGTTTCTGTCTCTCCTCCCTGCTATGGGGCTGGGAGCCTGTGAAGATGCTGTGAGTTCCATGGGTGGAGCTACAAGGAGGTGGCACCTCCTTCATGTGTGATAGGACTTCTCTGTCACTCTCTTTTGGGACCTGAGGTGGATGATATAAACACCCCTTGTTCTAAGAACCTGAGGTATTATAACTGTTTTTACACAGCACACACNTAGCCAGGGCCTTGTGACCATTGCTTGCAAAAAAGCAAAAACAGAAATCACACTATTTCTGGACAGAAGCAGGGAAACCCTTGGATGTTTCTGTCTCTCCTCCCTGCTATGGGGCTGGGAGCCTGTGAAGATGCTGTGAGTTCCATGGGTGGAGCTACAAGGAGGTGGCACCTCCTTCATGTGTGATAGGACTTCTCTGTCACTCTCTTTTGGGACCTGAGGTGGATGATATAAACACCCCTTGTTCTAAGAACCTGAGGTATTATAACTGTTTTTACACAGCACACACTATCTGTCCTGACTACTACACTGCCTGGAAAGAACAGGAAGGAGAGCAGCCTTCATATTTGTATTAGGTGTCTATTGCTGTATAATCAGTCACCCCAAAACTTGGTGCCTTAATCACCATGCGATATGGTTTCACAGTTTCTATGGGTCTGGGCTTAGGGGTAGTTCAGCTGGGTCCTCTCTGACTCAAAGTATCCCCAACTAAAATCAAAGTCTTGGCTGGGGCTGCATCAGCCGTGGGGTCATCTGAGAAGGATCTGCTTCTAAGCTCACTTGTGTGATTGATGATGGGAGGCAGTTTCTCTGCCTGGTGGATTGAAGGCCTCAGTTTCTCCCTGGCTGTTGGCCAGAGGCTCCCTCAGTTCCTTGCCATGTGGGCCCCTTTTTAGGGCTTCTGACAACATGACAGGTGTATTCCTCAGAGTCAGAAAGAGAGTGAAGGAGAGAAAGAGAGTATGTGTGTAAGGAAGAAGGACGTCGCTGTCCTGTGTAACCTAGTATCATAGAGTGACATCCATCTGTGTCTGTATTCTATTCCTTGGAAGCAAATCACTAGATGCAGCCCATATTCCAGGGGAAGAGGTGTCAAAAGAGTGTGAACAGGGGAAAGGGGAGTCTTTGGGAGACACTGGGGCAGCTCCTTCTACAATTCCACACTTATATGTACCTGAAAATGTGATTCAGACCATAATCTCACATAATTCACATACATGATTATCAGCCGAGCAAGAAAAATCTGAGTTAGCAAGTTTCAGTAACTTGTTCAAGGCTAGGCACCACCAGAACCAGGATTAGATTCCAGAATTATTTCAAATTCATTGTATTTGCATTCCAAGAATCAGGAGAGTATATTGGTTGGATTTCATGAAAAAGATAAGTTCTGTTGCTTTCTCTGTTCTTCTTAACTGAAAAACGACTCACATTTTCTGTCTCCAATGTCCTAGGCATCTGCAGCACAGTAGCCCAGAATTATGTACCACGTGGTTCTGAAGCTCAGGATTCTGGATTTGTTCGCATGTATGGGATACGAGGAGGTTCTGTGTTGTTTCATGTGATCAAGAATCAAGAAGCTGAACCAGAGGAAGTCTCATGGGGCTTTGGCCTTGAGTCAAACTACAGAGTCCTGCTGCGAGTCCGCCGTGGGGCAGACACCCCAACCTGGGTCAGCCTCCAGGACAAGTACCAGCAGAGGGTCCAAGTGCCCAGTGTGACATCCTTGAAGATTGAGAACCTGACCCCAGAGGACAGTGGGCAGTACCGGGTTCGAGCCAGCTTCACTGGAGGATTCGAACTTACCCAGGTTTTCCACCTCATTGTCAGTGGTAAGTGACACCTCCGCACCCTACCCTAAGGCTTCCCTCCTGCTTTTGTGGTAGGAGTTTCACACAGGCTCCATTTTTCAGGATCCCTTCAAGACACCAGTCTTCGTATCCTATTTTCTAGTTCAGAATTAGGATAAGTAAGTTTACCACAAATGAGCAGAGCTGGAATTCAAACCAGGGATAAAATAACTTCAGTGTTTTGGAAAAGGAGAAGGAAAATTTGGGGGGAAGTGTATTTGTCAACAGTTCAGTTCGGTTCAGTCACTAGATCATGTCTGACTCTTTGCGACCCTGTAGACTGCAACATGTCAGGCTTCATTGCCCATCACCAACTCCCAGAGCTTGCTCAGACTCATTTCCAATGGGTGGAGGATGCCATACAGCCATCTCGTCCTCTGTTTTCCCCTTCTGCTCTTGCTTTCAGTCTTTCCCAGCATCAGAGACTTTTCTGATGCTGGGAAGAGTCAGTTCTTCACATCAGGTGGCCAAAGTATTGGAGCTTCTGCTTCAGTACAAGTCCTTCCAATGAATATTCAGGACTGTTTTCCTTTATGATTGACTGGTTTGATCTCCTTGCAGTCCAATGGACTCTCAAAGGTTTTCTCCAACACCACAATTCAAAAACATCAATTCTTTGGTTCTCAGCTTTCTTTGTGGTCCAACTCTCACATCAATACATGACTACTGGAAAAACCATAGCTTTGACTAGATGGAACTTTGTGGGGAAAATAATGTCTCTGCTTTTTAATATGTTGTCTAGGTTCATCTAGGTTGGTCGTAGCTTTGCTTCCAAGGAGCAAGTGTCTATTAATTTCATGGCTGTGATCACCATCTGCAGTGATTTTGGAGCCTTAGAAAATTAAGTCTGTTACTGTTTCCATTGTTTCCCCATATATTTGCCATGAAGTGATGATACTGGATGTCATGATCTTAGTTTTTTGTTGTCAAGTTTTAAGCCAGCTTTTTCACTCCTCTTTCACTTTCATCAAGAGGCCCTTTAGTTCCTCTTTTCTTTCTCCCATAAGCATGGTGTCATCTGCATATCTGAAGTTATTGATAATTCTCCTGGCAATCTTGTTTCCAACTTATGCTTCATCCAGCCTGGCATTTCACATGATGTACTCTGCATAGAAGTTAAATAAGCAGGGTGACAACATACATCCTTGACATAGTCCTTTCCCAATATGGAACCAGTCTATTGTTCCATGCCCAGTTCTAACTGTTGGTTCCTGACCTACATACAAATTTCTCAGGAGGCAGATAAGGTGGTCTGGTATTCCCATTTCTTTAAGAATTTACCACAGTTTTTTTGTGATCCACACAGTCAAAGGCTTTAGCATAGTCAGTGAAACCGATGTAGTTGTTTTTCTGGAACTCTCTTACTTTTTCTATAAGCAGCAGATGTTGGTGATTTGATCTCTGGTCCCTTTTCCTTTTCTAAATCCAGCTTGAACACCTGGAAGTTCTTAGTTCAGATACTGTTGGAGCCTATTTTGCAGAATTTTTAGTATTACTTTGCTAGCGTGTGAGATGAGTGCAATTTTCTGGTAGTTTGAACATTTTTTGCATTGCCTTTCTTTGGGATTGGAATGAAAACTGATCTTTTGCAATCTTGTGGCTGTAGAGGAAAATTTAAAACTTACACTCAGTTAGAAATAACTTCATGCTCATTCTGCTTCAGTTAGATATTTTTTCTGGGCCAAGATGGTACACGATGACCTAGCAATCAACTACTACCATAAGATATTCTGATAAGTATGGAATGTTCTGTTCCTGCTTCTATGAGTTTCTGTTTGGAAATTTCCTATGTGTAAGCCATAGCAACTCCTGTGCTCTGTAATTGCCCATAACCCATAGTAACCAGGTAACCAATCAACCAGTGCCAACTGTAATTATGTGTACTGACCCTATAAGAGTGAAGCTCACCCTGAACTTGGGCCCCCAGAACCTCAGAAGGTTAGCTTGTCTGGGACCACTGGCTTAATAAACCTGAGTTCTCCAATCCTCCAAGTGTAGTGTTTGGTTTCTCAGTGGTCTGACTTCTGAAACATTTCTGGAAGCCCCATGGAGATCCCAAATGCCCTGGCCCCTTGAGACACTGCACGGGTGGCTTGGCCAGTTCAGAGTGGAGGAAATCTGAGAGAAATGAAGAGGACCTTGATGGTTTTCTGGGTTTTCTTTTGGACTGGCATTCTGACTCTCCATGTGGCTGAGCCCTGACCAGACTCATTGAAGGGATGGACCAACTCACCAGGCAAGACTTCTCAATAAGGTAAGGCCCTAGGGCCAGTCCCCAGTCATGTTGTACCTCAATGGGTGGAAGAGGAGATTGATCATCTCCTTGAGCAACAGTTAGGGAAACCTGGGAACTATAGAGAAGTGAGCTGTTGTGACGACCTCTGGTCTGAATGTGTGTGTGAGTGAACGCTGTGGTTTGTCCTTGTTCCAGGGTGATTGTGTGGCTACACGGCCCTCATGGTTTTAGATTCTGAGTGGGTCCTAACTTGCAGTTCTGTGGTGATCTCATATGGCTCAGGGCAGAGTCTGTCTCTTAGGAACCCAGTCACTCCCTGTGAGTCAGATCCTGGTCAGGGGCTTTTACTGAGTTGTCAGAGCTAAGAGTTACCTAAGTTCCCCATGGAGACACAGCCAGGTGGGCACCTGAAAGGTCTCCTCTTGGAGAGGGTACCCACACTTGTTTGTCTTCATGCCACCAACACAAGGAAGGATACACAGGGAGGGGGACAACTGGTTACTGATTTGATTTAGAAGTTGTGTATGCCCAAATGGCTCTTTTGCCCTAGGACCCTCTGCCAAAATTATTTTCTTAAAATTTTGAATGCTCATTTTCCCTTTCCATCAGCTGATTCTTTGAGCCAATTATTGAGAAATTGAGTTTCCTCAAAAAACTTGCCTCTTTTGCCAGGCAATTCCATACCTCCCTTTCTCTTGGTCCCTTGAGCCAGAGAGTGTGGAGGGGCAACCTCTGACATGCTCCTGCATACTTTTGGATTCTCATTATGAGGCTGCCTTCCTCTTTCACTTTTTCCTTATGATTCCCTGATTCCCCAAGGGTTTTGGGCCTTTCACCTAGGCAAGGAGTATGCATACTGCTCTCTCCACTTGCTCAGTGCCTTCGAGAGGGTCAATCACCCCAGACCCCCTCCAGAGCCCAACCTGAAATTATTCCTCCGTGAATCCCATTTCAGGGGATTGCCTCCTTCCAGTCCTGTCTCCCTGAGGCATTTAGCTATCAGGGCCATCTTCAAGGAGACCCGTAATTACACTGTGTGGGAATACTGGGCTTCCAGGAGTGGTGATGTCAGTGCTACCTAGACTATAAGGCCCTAAGACAAGGCCCTTCCCGTGTGAACCCCTCTCCCTCCTGGTCAGAGAGGTAGGTTACATTTATCAATATGGGGGAAGCTACTCTAAGCCAACTGTTTTAGACTGTATGATAAAAAACTTTAAGAAAAACTTATCTGGAGACTATGGAGTTAAGATGACCTCGGGAAAGCTCTGCACCTTGTGTGAGTCAGAATGGCCCACCTTCAGGGTGGGTTGGCCTGCAGAGGGTACTCTAGTCCTTCCTACAGGGTCTAGAGCTGTATACTGAGTGGTAACAGGGACCCCTGGGCACCCAGACCAGGTCCCATACATAGACTCCTGGTTGCAAACCACCCATCAGCTAACTCCTTGGGTTCAGTTCTGTGCAAACTGGCATGGACATTGTAGGATCTTTGTGGCCCAGCTGTCTCCAAGAAAAGGCAAAGAAGGGCCAAAAAAGATTACCCACCAAGGGGATCCTGAAGAGTCCCCTGTGCCTCTGCCCTACATTTCAACTTCTCCACTAGTCCTCATTCAGCCTCCTCACCCTTTACCAGACAGCCCTCCACCATCTGTGTCTCCGTCACCTCCAAATCCAGAGCACCCTCTGAGCCCACAGCAACTTTGCTCAGACAACAAGCCAACTCAACAGCCCACAGCCCTGCTGATGCTGTTACAAGAGACCTGAGGCCCTCCCCAGATTAATGAGGATGACTCTGTCCAGCTAGGATGCCCATTCCTTTATTACCAACTCTTTACCACTACCAACCTCCTCAACTGGAAACACCACACTCCATCTTACTCAGGGAAACTGCAGGCAATGACTGATCTTTTTGACTCTATTTTTCACACCCACCAACCTACCCAGGACAATTGTCTCCATCTTCTCCTGACTCTCTTCAACACTGAGAAATGCTGCTGAATCCTTTCAGAGGCTCAGAGATGGATCCAAGGGCCGGCACCTGTTGGTACAGTAGATACTGCAGCCTAGGCCCTGGGGGCTACACTGGACATTTGGCACAACTGAGACTTCAATGGCCTGGGTGGGAAGAACTCCCTTGACAAGTCCTGGCAAGCCCTGCTACCTGGACTGAGGACAGGAGCCAGAAAACCAACCAGTATGTCTAAGACAACAGAGGTGCAACAGAACTCAGGTGAATCACCCATGGAGTTCTATGAGAGACTGTGTACACCTCTTTTGACCCTGAAGTGTGGGAAAACCAATGCGTGGTCAACGCAGCGTTTGTGACTCAGCCTTATGCTGACATCTGACATAAGCTCCAGAAACTTGAGGGCTTCACTGGAATGAACGCCACTCAGCTGCTGGAGGTTGCAAACAAGGTGTTTGTGAACCACTACTGAGAAGCCCAAAGGATGGCTAACAAGTGAATGAAGTAGAAGCTGTCACTACTGGCTGCTGCTCTGGGGAAACAGGATCCAGTGAAACAGACTGTTCCGCCTTGGAAAGGGGAAGACAAGAAGAGACCACTACTACATCTCAACCAGTGCACCTATTGCAAAGAGACCGGATACTGGAAGAATGAATTCTCCCATTGCAGAAGGATGTGTGAATGGTCAAAGAAGTTAAATCAATTCAACAAAGGAAGGTACCAGCCTGAGTCAGTCGTCCAAGACCTTATCAGTCTGGCAGGAGCAGAATCAGACTAGGAAGGATTGGACTCCCTGACCCTGGTCTCCTGGCAGCTATGGTGGCAATGAAAGTAGGAGGGCAATCAATGACTTTTATGGTGGACACCAGAGCTGAATGCTCTGTGATAATCACACCTGTGACTCCCCTCACAGGTCAAACAGCAACTATCATCAGGGCCACAGGGGACAGTACTTCCCACTCATTCTGCAAGGCCCTCTCATGCCAACAAGGTCCCCTAGTGACTCACGAATTCTTGTACTTACTGGAGTGCCCCATTCTCCTACTGGGCAGAGACTTACTGACCAAACTTGGAGTGCAGATTACCTTTGCCCCCAGGAAGCATGCGAGCCTCATCCTGTGGAGGCAATCAGCTCTGATGACTGCTGTGACCATGTCCAGGGAAGATGAAGTGTGCCTCTATTCTTCAGAGAGAGAACAGAGAAATCCAACCAGCCTGCTAAAGGAGTTTCCTGCTGTCTGAGCAGAAAAGGGGCCCCCAGGTTTGGCCAAAAACCACATGCCCATCATGGTGGACTTGAAGCCAAGGGTCACTGCTGTCAGAGAGAGGCAATATCCAGTACCACAGGAGGCATGCCTGAGAATTTGAGACCACATCCAATGCCTGTATGGCCCCAAAATTTTGATTGTCAGTCTCTCTTCACTGCTCCACACTCTGCTCCTACCAGTTAAGAAACCTGGAGGGAACGACTGTCTCCGTAACCAGGATCTTTGCACCATCAACAACACAATGATCACTATCCATCAAGTGGTCCCAAACCCTTACACAGCCTCTTACCCAGCTGTGCACTGGTTCACCTATCTTGATCTCCAGGAAGGCTTCTTCTGTCTCTGCTGTCATGGGCCAACCATCCCTTCTTTGCCTTTGAATGGGAAGACCCACACACTAGGAGACAGACACAGCTGACTTGGACCTGACTGCAGCAAGGCTTCAAGAACTCACCTACCCTGTTTGGTGAAGTCCTGGCTGTGGATCTTGCTGCCTTCCCCAGAGAAACTTTGAACTGCACCCTCTGCAGTACATAGATGACCTGTTTCTAGCCAGTCAAACCAAAAAGGACTGCTAGAAAGCCACCAAAGCCCTGCTGGCTCTTCTCTCCACCACAGGGTATAAGATGTCATGGAAAAATGTTCCGATCTTCAGACAGGAGGTCAGTGCTTTGGATTTGTCACCTCTAGAGACCACCAGGCACTTGGGCATGAGAGGAAACAAACTATCTGCTTAATACCTCGGCCAGGCACCAGGAAATGTTTGTGAGTTCCTTGGGGCTGCCGGACTGTGCCAGATCTGGATACTTGGTTTTTCTGAAATCGCCAAACCATTGCACAAAACCACAACAAGGTCTGGTAAAGACCCCCTAGAGTGGGGGCCTAAACAAGAAANAAGATGTCATGGAAAAATGTTCCGATCTTCAGACAGGAGGTCAGTGCCTTGGATTTGTCACCTCTAGAGGCCACCAGGCACTTGGGCACGAGAGGAAACAAACCATCTGCTTAATACCTCGGCCAGGCACCAAGAAATGTTTGTGAGTTCCTTGGGGCTGCCGGACTTTGCCAGATCTGGATACTTGTTTTTTCTGAAATTGCCAAACCATTGCACAAAACCACAACAAGGTCTGGTAAAGACCCCCTAGAGTGGGGGCCTAAACAAGAAAAAGCCTTCAGGGAGATAAAGAGACTTTTGACCAGTGCTGCAGCATTAAAACTGCTAGATGTGACGTGGGACTTTAACCTCTTCATGCATAGTAAAATTACACTGCACTGGGGGGCCTCACACAGTTGGGCCATGGCAGTACCTGGTCGCATATCTGTCCAAACAACTGGATCTTGTGACCATGGGATGGACTCTGTCTCCAGGCATTAGCTGCTACTGTGGTCCTGGTTAGAGGAGCAGAAAAGCTTACACTAGTACAAAATATAAATGTAAAATTTCCCCATGCTGTTACTGCACTGATGAACAACCAAGGGCACAAGTGGCTCACCAACACCAGGATGACTCACTATCAGGGAATACTCTGTGGAAAGCCACGGGTCCACCTGGAGACTGTGCAGATGCTGAATCCCACTATCTTCTTACCTAAGGAGGCGGGAACCCCTGATCATAACTGCTAGAGGTCATAGATGAAACTTACTTGAGCAGGCCAAACCTGATGGATGTTCCCCTCCAAAACCCAGAAGTGGAACTGTTCACTGATGGAAGCAGTTTCGTCAGGGCAGACAACACAAGGCAGGCTATGCAATAACAACAACAGACAAGATAGTAAAGTCTGAGGCCTTTCCACAAGGGTGGGCAGCACAATGGCCTGAGCTGTGGGCACTTATCCAGGCACTAAGGCACACTGAAGGAAAGTGAGTCAATATCTACACTGACTCAAGGTACGCTTTTGCTGCTTTACATGTTTATGGAGTCAGTTATAAAGAAAGGGGACTACTGACAGCAGGGGGAAAGGAGATCAAAAACAAAGAAGAAATCCTTCAGCTGTTAGAGGCAGTTTGAAAGCCTTCCCAAGTGGCAGTGATTCATTGAAAAGGCCATCAAAGAGGAACTGATCCAGTTAGCAAAGGGAATCGGTTGGCCGACCAGACAGCCAAGAAAGCAGCAACCCAACCAAGTCCCACGGTAGGCCCTGAGCCAATTTCTAAGGTACTCTTGGCCCCAGAATTGCCTCCATCCCCGAGATATACCAAGGAAGAAGATCAATGGGCTTTCAATGAGGGAGAAACAAAAGAAAAAGAGGGCTGGCGGAGGCTTCCAGACCAAAAGGTCTTTGTCTCCAGCAATATAGCACTCCAGCTGGTGAAACAGTACCATGAGACAACTCACCTAAAGAAAACTGCACTGAAAAGTTTACTGAGCTGCTATTATTTTGTTCCAAAGCTCCTGACCCTGTGTCCCCAGATCTGTGCTAAGTATGTGACTTGTGTGCAAAACAATGCCAGCCAAGGCCAAAACCCAACCCAGGGGTTCAGACAGTTTGGACACTGCCCTTTGAAGATTTAGAAATTGAATTCACTGAAGTCAAGCCCTGCAGGTGTTCTAAATATTTACTTGTGGTAGTCTGCACCTACTCGGGATGTGCTGAGGCCTATTCCAAGCATGCTAAACAGGCACACGAGGTGGCCAAGGCTCTACTAAGAGAGATAATCCCGATGTATGGGCTACCTCTTTCCATAGGGTATGACAACAGGCTGGCCTTTGTGTCTGAGATAATCCAGATTTTGTTCAAGACACTGAGAGCCAAATGGAAGCTCCATACCACTTACAGGCCACAAAGCTCAGGGAAAGCTGAGCACATGAATCAGACCCTATGTTAGTTAAGCTCTGTCAGGAGACCCAGTTTCCTTGGGTCGACATGCTACCCCAGCCTTGCTCTGAGCCCAGTGCACCCCAAGGTCCCCAGGCTATTCTCCCTTTGAATTCTTATACGGGAGACCACCCCAGTGATAGGGAAGCTCAAGGGAGAATCCCAACAACTAGCTGACCTGAAGATGTCTTGACACCTCCAGGCCTTGGGAAGAGTCTTGCACCATATCACTCGAGAAACCTTAGAAAGGACCCCCGTTCCTTTGGGCAATTGGGTTCATTCCTATAAGCCA
>SJYA01000496.1:0-23623 GCA_006410615.1 Neotragus moschatus
TTATGCCAACAACCCACAAAGAGGTCCCACTGCCTCCATGTTCATCAGCTGCCCACCCCACTTTGACTTTTGATAAGGACAAATGACATTTTCTAAATATTCTGGGTTATGCAAAACAGATAAAACCAGACTATGCCTTCACTTAGCCCTTCCTAGTACCAGACAATCTGAAGCCGTTGGTGCACTCACCCCCTCCAATCTACCTGTAGGGTCATCTTTCTGAAATAGAATCAACCTGTGGGGGCCCTGATGCCACCAGGGAATGAGAGAAGCATCAGGCTGAGGCTGGCTCTGGCATCTTAGGCAAGGGTCCTTTTTCTTCTAAGAACAAGGTGCAGGGGTGGGGATTCTCCAGAAAGGGTGGAGCTGCTTAAAGGGCTGGGTGCTTAAATCCCCACCTAGATAAGCCTGGGTCTCTCAGGTAAACATTGAACATGATCCCACCCTTTCTCCCACCAGTGGGATTCCTCAGTAACCTGAACCTGCCAGGCCATGGAACCCTGCAGGCCACACTGCGCCCTCTTCTAAGTCCCATGTGATGGTAACTTTTGATTACAGTGATCTTCAAGTGCTACAAAGAAGGAGGAAGACAGAAGGGAAATCAAGTTTGGGATATGCGCCATGTAATATCAGGCAATGTCACCACACTTAATTCTCTCAAGAATTTCATTAAAGGAACTGATGTTAAGCTTCTTTCCAAAATCACATGGCTATTCAACGATACAGGCAGGCCTGCCTTCTCATGATGCAGTACACTCTCCACTGCTCAATGGTGTGAGGACCCAGTGACGCTCAGGGCACTCATCCCCGAGCTTAGCCAATATATTCTCACTCGGCTTAGCCAGGGGGTAACAGCTCCAAATGTCTGTTGGTCACAATATCCAATAAAGCACACCGTATGTCCTAACTTCTCTGTGAGGCATGGATGGCTAGACTGGAAGTGTCACAGAAGAACAGGAAGCTGGCCAGGAACAGGTGGTCCTGTGCCCTTCCGAGTCCTGGGTCCCCCTTCTGGAGGCCCATCCTCTACCTACAAAGCCAAAGTGAGTGTCTTCAGACCTCTCTGCATGCAAGGGTGCGTAGAGGAAGGAAGAGACAGTCCCCACTCTTGCAAAGCTCTCCAAAGGCAGAGCTCTCTCTCTCATGTACAAGTGCAAGTTCACATACACACAGAAGTCCAAGAAACAGGCCTAACTGTGCTAACAGGCCTAACAGACACTCCCAAGAGACTAAGAAGCAAGGGGCGCCCAGGAGGTTTCCAGGAAGAAGTGACTCTGCAGAGAGGAGAGTTGCGGTGTTAATCGTTCAGTCCTGTCCGACTCTTCGAGATCCTATGGACTGCAGCCGGCCAGGCTCCTCTGTCCACGGGATTCTCCAAGTAAGAATCCTGGAATGGGTAGCCATGCCCTCCTCCAGGGGATCTTCCGGACCCAGGGATCAAATCCGAGTCTCCTGCATTGCAGGCGGATTCTTTACTGTCTGGGCCACCAGGGAAGCCCGGGGGATGCAAGAATAAAAGGTGGTGAGTGGAGATGACCCGAGGGAGCAGGGCTATTCTAAATGGAGACCGAGAAAACTGATTTCTTTTTTGGCTGCTCATCGTGTGAGATCTTAGTTCCCCGACCAGGTATCTAACTTGTCCTCCCTGCTTTGGAAGCATGGAGTCTCAACCACTGGACCACTAGGGAAGTCCTTGAGACAACTGATTTTTATCAAACAACTCAGGACAGAGAGAAAACTCATGTCCCTTCTGTCACAGGGGGTGTCTGGAAACTCTCAAGAAACAGAACATGAAAGTCAAAGGCCAAAAGCTGGTCCCATGAATTGGAAGAGCTAATCTAAGATTCACCCCAGAGAAGCTGGTATAGAGGAAGTGGACTCTCTTTTCTCTTCACACCTAGGATTTCACACCATGCAGGTGCTGTCCGGGGTTCTTCACACACAGCAGCTAATTTCATTCTAGGATTTAGTCCCGGTTTGTTTTATACAGCTTTTACTCCTTTTGCACTAGTCCACAAATCCAGTCTCCTCTGCTAGATGGATTCTAAAGTCATCAAAGATAGGAAGCCTTCCCTTCAGTGTAATCCCTGAAGGCTCCAAACAGTCTCTCGTGGTTCCTCCCACATTCTAGGCCGTGGGCCTCACACACAGTCCCAGGCCATCTCCCCTTCGTTTGCCCAGAGGGTTTATGACAGGACACCATTGTCCTTAGCAACCTCCACCTCCCGTTGCCTAGCAACTGCAGTTCAGAGTCCCCTGCACAAAGGCTGAGAGGCCCATTCCACACTGGGAGGCAGTAAAAGGGTTAATGGGTACAGGGGCCTCTCCCCAGGGCCCTGACTCCCCAGACCAGCTCTGCCTGACCAGAAGCTTCAGACCCAGGGGAGGGGTGGGCATGAGGGCAGGGGTAAGAAGATAGCCCCCGAGGTTACTGCTCACAGCCCGGGCAGCTCAAAGGAACACCACAGAGACGGAAAGAAAACCCACAGGTAGCAAAGTTGCTACCCTCCAGACAAGGCGGCGAAGTAGGGGCAGGAAGGGGAGCCGCACATCACCACCCCCAACTCCCGGCTTCCCACCCCCGCCCAGAGGCGGCCCAGGAAAAGCCTCCCCCTGCCCTGCCCTCAGTGGGGCAATGTCCTGCATCCATGAGCCTCAGCCCAGCCGCTCCCCAGCCCGGCGGGCAGAGGCCGGGAGCGGGGGGCTGGGCCTGGCCATTGTCTCTCCACTTGTCCTACCCGCTTTCATCAGTTCTCCCAAGCAGTTCTCCCCAGGCTTGTGCAGACACCTACGCTCCCACCAGGCTGTTTGCCAATAACTGCCCCCAGTTTGAAAATAAACCCTTCCCTCTGCACCACCTGCCTGAGCCTCCTCCCCTCTGTGCTCAGCCTGCCCCGCGGTGACAGCTCAGCCAATCCTGTGGCTTCTCCCAGGATTCAAACTAAAGAGGGAAAAGGGAGGGGGTCCCCCTACCCCCATCGACGGCCTCCCAGGTGGCCTTTCCTGGGCTTCCCCTTTGAGGAGGCAGCCAGACTCTCGCCAGCCGCCCCAGCCCCAGCCCTGGGTTCTCCCACACTCTGCCCTCAGAGACCTGCACTAAACCACTCAGATTAAGGCTCCCCGGAGATTAGGAGGAAGCTGAGCCTTTTCAGGGAGCAGCTGGGGCACAGGAGAAGGCCCCCAGGGAGGCCTATACACTATTTTAAGTCCATGTTGCAGCCAGCTGAAGCAAGAACCCAGCCCAGCCCCATCTGTTTGCTGATCTTTCGGGGAGCCTGGTTCCCTACAGCCCTGCTGTGCATGAGCTCTGCTGAACCCAGAATCAGACAGATCAGAACCCCCGACCCTGCTGCCCCATCAGTCCACTCGCCAGAAGCCTAGAACCCCCCAAATCAGCATTTAAGAAAATAGGAGGGGAGGAGGGCAAGAAGAGAGCAGAGCCAGGGGCCAGGAGAGGGCCGAGCAGGGTGAGACCAGGGAGGGGCAGGAGCCTGGGAGGTTCGTGAGGAGCTCTAGAAAGAGGGATTAGGGGATTAGGATGGACACTTGGAACAGGGCTGCAGGATCTCCTTTGGAACAGGCCAAGTGGAGTTCCCAACAGACCGTGCATGTGTGTGTGTATGTGTAAATGAATGAATCCTTCAGTGAATGAACACTGCTTGGGAGCAGAGCCATGCTTGTTATGCAGAGTTCAGGCAGTGGAGCTGGAGATGAGTTTGGGGCAGGGACAGGGCTGTTAAGAAGAGGTTTTGTTCCCACTCTACCCAGCCCACCTTTGTTGGAGACACCTCCCAACCTCTCAGCTGAGGACAAGTCTTACCCACGTAATCAGGGTCGATGCGGGGAGAGTAGAGGCCAAACTGGATGAAGATGGGAAGCAGGAATCCAAAGCGCAGCCACTCGATGACATGCAGAGGGGGCCGGCCAGCCGGGGGCAGCAGGTCACAGCCCAGCACTGCACTCTCCCCAGCCCGGCCCACCACCGACACCACCTCAGGCTTCCCTCGACCTGCAGGGCAGGCAGGCGGGTGGCATGAGGACCCAACAGGGACCCAGAACCAGGGCTGGGAGGGGAGATACCCTCTCTGTCTCGGTGGTTTCCCCAGGCCTTGGTGATGGGGTTGAAGGAATCTTTGACGTTGGCAGAACCCGAGCTGCTCCTCCCCTCCTCTGACCTGCTCACAGAGAACCCCAGGGGTACCGCCCCTACCCCAAGGCCAACAGGGAGCTCTGGAGCCCAGGGAATCCAGCTCACCGTCAGCCCCCTGGCTGATGATCAGGCTGAGGATAGCCAGACTGAGGCACCAAACCATAGCCCAGCTGCCTGCTTGCCCGGCCCCTCCTCTCCACAGGGGCCCAGATGGAGGGGCCCGGGGATGTGCAGAGCCCAGCAAGCCCCTCAGTCCTTCTGATCAGGTCACAGGGATCAGCGCTGACTCTTCTGGACAGTTAGGGCTTGGCTCACGTCACACCTGAGAAAGCCGTTCTCTGGAGCACCACCAGATCTAGATGCAAAATGCAAGGCAACATGCAAAGTGGCCAGTGTTGGAAACCAGAGGAACCCCTCCCTCCTCCCGGAGCTAGAGTTAGAGAAGAGCGGAGGTGAGCAAAGTTGGAGAAAGGGAAGAGGGGCGCAGATAAGTGGCGGAAGGGTGAGGAAGTGCTGGGGTGGGGAGACCAGACAGGTAAGGACATGTGGGAAGCAGAGGGCTGGAAAGATTGTAGGAAAAGCTGAGGAATTCTGGGGATACCCTCTTTACTCAAGCTCTTGGAAATTTGCGCCACGAGGGAACTGGGGTTCCTCTGTACTTGGAAAAGGACTGGTCAGTTAAGTATGGGAGATACAGAGCCCCCGGGTCCAGCCTGCTCTCCGTCCTCTGTCCTTAGTCCTGATGCTAATTAACAAGGTAGCAGAGAGCAAAGCAGAACCAGTATTATCACCTCCACCCCACGGTGACATACAAGGACGGTGAGGATCTCAGGGAAACTTGCTCAGGTGTACACAGTCAGTCAAAGGCAAAGTTGGGATGAAAACCCCCAGAAAGTGCCCACACAGTTCCTTGCCTCATTTCTGCAGCCTCTGTGAACCCTACGAGCTGGGAATCCTATACCTCTTTCTCCACTCAACCTCCCAATACTGCTTTAGCCATGAATGTGTCAGACACTTGGGAGAGGAGCTCCCTCTCCATCTGCTGGTATAGAGGGGCCCAGGCAGCATTCTCCAGGTCTGGGCAGGTCCCAGGGCTTGTGGGCTGGCGGCTGGTGCCACTTCCTCTTCCTGATGCTGCCAAGGCAGCCCTCCATCTTGCCAGACACCATGACCCAAGTTCCTCCTATTTTTCTCTCCCTCCAGCATCCTTGGGGCCTAAGGTTTGCCAGGCTCTCGCTTCCCCAACCCCAGAGGCATGGCCCATATGAAGCTAAAAACCCAAGAGTCCCTAAGGTGTACAGAGTGAGCCCTGGGGCCTAGAGGGGAGGAGGTCCTGATAGCCCCAGGACCTAAGCATCTAGGGAAGTCACAGTGGGGTGGTGCTGCCTTGAACCTGGCAGACCCAAGTGGACTCTGCTCTCAGGGCCTCCACCCCTCTCCTGGCCTCATGGGTCAAGACCGGCTATAAAACCTCCCCCATGTCC
The DNA here is from genome assembly GCA_006410615.1 of Neotragus moschatus. Classification (NCBI taxonomy): domain Eukaryota; kingdom Metazoa; phylum Chordata; class Mammalia; order Artiodactyla; family Bovidae; genus Neotragus; species Neotragus moschatus. The sequence continues at coordinate 5,635 of SJYA01000496.1, forward strand.
CCCAGCCTGATCCCTGCCTCTGAGGGGCCCTGCACATCTAACTCCTGATAACTCACCAGCAAGCAACCCCCTGGCTTCCCACTGCCCCCAGTTCTCCCATACGTCACAGACATATCTTTTTCTAAATGCATAAGAACTCCCAGTTCCCTCCTGGCTCAGTGTCCTGAAAACCCTAGTAAACCCAGGTTTGCCCAGAATCCCTATGTTTTTCCTAAGAGCTTTCCAACTCTTCGGCCGCCACTATGCCTTCACCTGCTCTCCCCACCCAGCACTCTCTCATTCTCCCATTCCAGTTATCCCCACTTCTCACACCCTTCCCCACCCCCCCAATTCCCATTCTTCGCACCTGATCTCCAATTGCACCAGATCCTCGGTGCTTCAAGGAACTCCCGGTCTCCCCCAGAATCGCCACCCATCCACTTCTCCCATCCTGTTCTCCCTGGAATGCTCCTGCTTCAGCCCACAATACACTTCTGATACCCCGCCCTCAATTCTCTTCTCCCTTGCCGTCTCCGGACCCCTGGAACTCCTCCTTGCGTCTGGAACCCACCAAGAACGAACCCCCCACCCCACCTCCACACACACACACATACACACTACTTCCGAACTCCCCCAGTTCTCCGGAGTCACCATCCACCCACCAAGAATTCCACTTCGCTCCCCAGAACTCCCCTAGTTCTGCTCCCCCAAAGAATTCCACAATTCCCCCGCTTTCTCCTGTCCCCCATAACTCCCGCACTGTTCATCCCCTCGGTGGCACCCCCATTCCATTGCCCCAGAACACCCCCGCCCTCACCTGCTCCGCACCGCTCGGCCTCACTCTTCCAGCTACACAATAGGGGGCGGGCCCGCCTCCCCGCCTCGGATGCCCCGAGCGCCTCCCGTCGCCCTGGAGACCGCCAATCCCCCTCCCGCGGCGGCCAATTGGAGCTAGCAGAAGGCGAAGCGAGGCGGGCGCGACCCCCGAGCGGCCTGGGAATTGTAGTTTCAGGAGAGCAGGGCTCCCCCAGGCACGTGGGCCCGGGTCGCCCCCTGGTGGAGCTCGATACAACGAAGCGTGGAAAGACCGATCGGTCGGCCGCTTCCCGCTGCAAGCTTGCGAGGCTAAGCGGGTCAAGGCCCGGGCTCCCGGGGTCGCAGGAGCTGACCCGTAGCTGGTTCCTTGCACTCCCTCCTTCCTGGGTAAGCCACCTTAGACGTCCTCCCTTCGCCTAACGGGCTTAACCACAGATGCGGCAGCTAGGGTTGAAACCCGAGCCTGGGGGGCAGAAGCACCAGGTAGGGAGCAGGACTCCCCGCCCTCCTCCCAGGGGATCACCCCGCCCCTCTGATCTCCTCCCCCATCCCCATCGCCACCTCCACCTCCACACATTCTTCTCTGGCCGGACTGGAAATACCTGTCTGCACTGGCGAGCTCCCAAATCTTGCCCAGGCGCCTCCCACTGTGTGCAGAGGGGAAGGCAGCGCTCCCAGCCTGAGGTTGTCAAGCCAGCTCCCAGCACCAACCACCCAGAGAAACGAATCCAGAGGGAAGAAACTAGAGAGAGACATCCTGGCACGGGAGACTGGGAGAGGAGGAATGAAATAAGTGATCACTTATTGAGCCCCTGCAGGGAGCCAGATCCTGGACTACATGCTTCAGGACTCCTATGTGACCTGTACCGAAACTCTGTGAAGTATGTGAAGCTCCGTGTGACAAATAAGAAAACTGAGGTACTACAGGGTGAAGTAACCTGCCCAAGAGCACAGAGCAGAGCTGGAGTGAAACCCAGCCTAGACTCCGTCAAACCCACCCACCTTGGGGACTTCAAACTCAGGCAGAAACACATCTTGCATGTCAGCCCTGCAGCCTTCTCGGCTTCCTCAATTTGGTGCTTTCTTGGGGATGCAGGGTCGTGACTCCTTCCCTACCAGAAATCTGAAATTTAAAGATGCTTGCTCCTTGGAAGAAAAGCTATCACCAACCTAGATAGCGTAAAAGCTGAGACGTCACTTTGCCAACAAAGATCTGGATAGTCAAAGTTATGGTTTTTCCAGTAGTCATCTATGGATGTGAGAATTGGACCATAAAGAAGGTTGAGCGCCAAAGAATTGATGCTTTCTAACTGCAGAATTGGNAGAAAAGCTATCACCAACCTAGATAGCGTAAAAGCTGAGACGTCACTTTGCCAACAAAGATCTGGATAGTCAAAGTTATGGTTTTTCCAGTAGTCATCTATGGATGTGAGAATTGGACCATAAAGAAGGGTGAGCGCCAAAGAATTGATGCTTTCTAACTGCAGAATTGGGGAAGACTCTTGAGAGTCCCTTGGACTGCAAAGAGATCAAACCAGTCAATCATAAAGGAAATCAGTCCTGAATATTCACTGGAAGGACTGATGCTGAAGCTGAAGCTCCAGTCTTTTGGCCACCTGATATAAAGAGTTGATTCACTGGAAAAGACCCTGATGCTGGGAAAGATTGAAGGCAGGAGGAGAAGGGGGTAACAAAGGACGAGATGGTTGGATGGAGTCAGTCTCAATGGACGTGAGTTTGCGCAAACTCGGGGAGATGGTGGACAGGGAAGCCTGGTGTGCTGCAGTCCATGGGGTTGCAAAGAGTTGGACACGACTGAGCAACTAAATAACAAAAGCCTGTCCTGGTGCTCGCCTGGAAGCCTTCCCTAAAAGCAGCGTGCTAATCTCACCCTCGTCTAAACTCCTGCCACTCACAGAGTGCGCCAGGCATTTGATTCCCAGTCGTACCCTTGGCACCAAGAAGACCCAACAGGATGGGTCTGACCACAGCTCACACCAGTATCCCTTCCACATCCTCCCTTCCAGGTGGTCATTCAGCCCTTTCTGACTAAATTCTGGGCCAAAAAGTTTACCACCCCTTGTAGTAATTCATTACATCTTCAGGGACTTGACTGCTGGAAAGTTGTAAAGGTGTAAAGATCTGGGTGCTTTTCACCACCTGAGATGAAAATGTGGGAAGGGAGTGAAGGAGGGGAGCAGGCAAGAGCAATGGAATGATTTCTCTCACTATCCCTCCAGCAAAGTCTCTCAAAGTGGCCCTTCAAATGTTACAATGTGACAAACTGACCTAACAGTGCTGAGACTCTAATGAAAACATGTTAGTGAATAGGAGAGGAAAACAAGGCCAAGTAGAAAGCCTGGGAAAGAGGGTGGAAGAGTGTGACATTTGTTATATCTTGGGCCCTTACCAACTAATACAAAAGATCTCCTTCCCCTGTCTTAGAATGGGCTCCATCTCTGGTTCAAAGGTTTCAATTCCACTGTCTCCAGTATTTTCTTGAGGATAAGTTAATTTCGTTTGGACATTAAAATAACTTTTTTGTAAAATTGGGATTTGAAATGATTTTCAATTTTTTTAAGTTTAAGATACAGTCTTTTCTCTTTGGGGGGATGTTAATTTTGTATTTTTTTATTATCATCATTTTGCTCTGATTCAGATGCATCTTGTCAGCTTTCTGATAAGAAAAGGAACCTGACCCTAAGTTGCTCCCTCCCCATGCTGGAAGTGAAAGTTGGTAAAAAAAAAAAAAAAAAAGTCCTATCCATAAATATTATTCTCTGGAAAAATTTGTTCAATCGGCTAAGATTCTACCTAGCATCATTCTACCAAAGCTTAAACCAGCCCACATATTTTCAACTTGTTGACAGGAAGACTAGACAATGTTGTCAGTTCCAGCGACTTTGCTGACTGTATGCTACGAGCACTCGTCCTGTCACCTGATCAGAAAAGAGTTGCCATTCATCATTGACTGTTTCCTGGCTGTTGGCTGCCTGTTTTCTAACCTGGTAGATCGAAGCTCCTTGAGGGAGTCGGTGGAGCTGGTCTTGTTTCATCCTTAAATCCCCGCCCCCCGCCTCAGCCCTTAGCCTATCAGAAGAGACCTGCCTGCCTCTCCAGACTACCCATTCATCCCAGGGTGCAGCGCGTGGCCTCGTAGTCCCTTGAATTCATGGTGCTTGTTCACTTATCAATGGCTTTCTTCTTATCTTCTGTCTGGCTGCAAAGTCCTTTTTCTCCCTTCCCTGGGAACTCACTGGTAGTCACAGGTCAAAGTTCTGTTTACCTCTTCCCTCGAGGACACCATCGCTGACAACTCCCACCACCCTTAGGTCCTCACCTTCACCCGCAGCCCTTGTCACACTTCATTGTGGTTACATCTAACACACCCCACAAAGAGTTCCAAGGGCAGAGTGTCTTTCCCACCTCTCCAGTGCAAGCCCAGTGCCTGACACTTCGGTGCTTAAGTGTTAGCCTACTCCTCTCAGTTTGCTTTTCACCTGTTTCAACAGAGCAAACTTTGCGAAAAGNTTGTCACACTTCATTGTGGTTACATCTAACACACCCCACAAAGAGTTCCAAGGGCAGAGTGTCTTTCCCGCCTCTCCAGTGCAAGCCCAGTGCCTGACACTTCGGTGCTTAAGTGTTAGCCTACTCCCCTCAGTTTGCTTTTCACCTGTTTCAACAGAGCAAACTGCGAAAAGCAAAGTGTTACCAGCTAAGTATTATCCCGGTTTTCTGTAGAGGAGGAGGCCCTAGTCTTTCTAAGCTTGTATTCCACCTTCTTCTAAGTCTGAAGTTNCTGACACTTCGGTGCTTAAGTGTTAGCCTACTCCCCTCAGTTTGCTTTTCACCTGTTTCAACAGAGCAAACTGCGAAAAGCAAAGTGTTACCAGCTAAGTATTATCCCGGTTTTCTGTAGAGGAGGAGGCCCTAGTCTTTCTAAGCTTGTATTCCACCTTCTTCTAAGTCTGAAGTTTCCGTATCAAGGTGCTCTGGGCTGGTTGGAAACCTCAGCCTTTCTCCATTCAGATTGAGTGTGAGAGGTGCTCCTCTGTATTTTAGGTAGGGCCATCAGCTGACTCTGCAGGGACCATTCCTTCCCTTATCGATCTCCTGTGCCAGCCTCTGAAATTCACAAGAAAAGACCTGCCCCCATGTATGCAAGATGGCTGTTGGCCTTTTCCACTCAGTTTCCAGAAAGGTATTATAGAAATTAGAGGAGCTGGGGGCTGCAGGTTTGGTCCTAGATCTTCATGCCTTTTTGGAGGTGGAACTGCTCAGCCCAAAGCAAGGCACAGGGAACCAGCCCCAGGCCAGGGCCTGCCTTCCAGCGGGACAAGGACTCCGGCCCTCAGGGAATAGAGTGGATCCATTGCTAGTCTTAGGAACTCTTTGGGGAGTAGACTTAGAAACTAAACTTTCTTCTTTTTCTTTTCCCAGCGTCACCACCTCCTCCCCAGGCCCTACAGGGCTCCATCTCCTGCCCAATAATCGAGACAGGAAGTCCCCACTTACCTCTTGGCTCTGCTTCCTTCTGTCCCTGGAAGCCCTGGCTCTTGGTTTCCTCCACGCCCCTTGCTGGAGGCTTCCTCTTGGGGTGTCCCAGTGCCTGGTCCATGTGCACTGTTGAGGCATGTAGGATCTACTTCCCCAACCAGGGATGGAGCCCAGGTGCCCTGCACTGGGAGCATAGAGTCTTAGCCACCGAGCCACCAGGGAAGTCCCCTGTGTCCTGTTTCCCCTGAAGCCATTCTTGGTCCCTATGAGTCCGTCTGCCCCTCCACAGTCTCAGCGTTCTTTTCCTTGGGACATACTTTGGAGGTCGGTATCCTTCTCCTCACTAAGAGGGGAAAGCGAAATGCAGAGAGGTGTCTGGCGTGGCTTCTGCCACACAGTCCTGTCTTTACCCCTCAGTCCCTTCTCTAAAATTCCCTGGGGTTACTAGCCCATCCCGCCCCTGTCAGAGCCAAGGCGTTCCCCTAGCCTTGGAGCACCAGTCAGCTGTATCTGTGCCTGCTCTCTGCAAAGGGCGTGTTTCTAGTCAAAAGGGACACCTCCATGGACATCTGCTGGACCATGTGTCCCAAGCCAGAGTCCAGTGGCAGAGCACAGCCCAGATCTCCTGGGATCCCAGCCAGGGCTCTCCCTACAGTGTNTCTAGTCAAAAGGGACACCTCCATGGACATCTGCTGGACCATGTGTCCCAAGCCAGAGTCCAGTGGCAGGGCACAGCCCAGATCTCCTGGGATCCCAGCCAGGGCTCTCCCTACAGTGTCAGGGGATGCTCAACTTTAAGGGATCCAATATGTTGTTTTCTTCCTTTGTGTGCCATTTCTCAAGGACTCTCTTTTCCTTATCAATTCCTGGGAAGCAGGAACGAGCAGAGCTGCACGCAGTTCTCAGGACTGAGATCATGGGAAAGAGCACCTGTTTGGATTCCTTTCAGTGACTGCATTCAGTGACTCCCTTTAGTGACTCCCTTCAGCAACTTTTTAGGACTATCAATTTTGTTGCAACTGGTGGAATTTCATTCTTTTTAATGGCTGAGTAATCATTTTATTGAAGACATATAAGCATGCATTTCTGCAAATAACGGACCCTTGTTTCACTCGAGACTTGGGACCCTGCGTCCTTCTTCTCGTCGAATCCAGTCCCCAGGTCCCGGTCTACAAAGACCATGACACTACAGCATCCCACACCACCCTCTTCCAGGTCACTCACTCCCTCAGCACATTCTGTGGCGTGAGTGGCTTTCAGTCCTCTCCCCATTTCACCTCCTACTCCACACCCCGCCACAGCAGCTACATTAAGTAGCATTCACAAGATCTGATTTGGGGAGGATGACCAAGACTTAAGCAGAGGGTGAGGAATTCATACTGATCACTGGGCTTGGGAAAGAACAAGAACATAAAATTAAAGGTCTTTGCCAGGAGAGCAGGGAGACGGGAGGGTAATGTATGTGTAGGGGGCAGGCATTAATCCAGGGCCGATAAAAGGTCAGGAGTCTCGACCTCTGCTGATTTTTTTTGAATATTTATTTTTATTTTATTGAATTATTTGGTTGCACCAGGTCTTAGTTGCTGCACACGAGATCTTTGATCTTCATTGATGGGTGCCACCTCTTTAGTTGCAGCTTGCAAACTCTTAGTTACAGCATGTGAGATCTAAGTTCCCTGACCAGGGATCAAACCTGGGCCCCTGCACTGGGAGCATGGAGTCTTAGCCACTGGATCACCAGGGAAGTACCCAGACCTATGCTATTAATCCAACTGAGTTGCCACCTCTATGGGGCAGGCAACAGAGGCCCAGAGCAACTGGCATCAGAGAGATGACGGAAAGGTCACCAGGCTCAACTGAGACCCAGAGTTGCATTGCACAGGGGTGCTTCATAGCTCCCTGTGCAAGACAGGTGGGTGGGTGAGTCACTTAGTGAACTCATCGGCCAGGGTGTAAGGAGGGTATGAAAGCAGAATTGGCAGGAATAATAGGAATAATACCGCTCTCATGCAGAGTTCTTGGTGCCTGAAATTTCCCATTCAGGAGTCACAGCTTCATTTAGATTAAAAGGAATCTCTCACTCTTCTTATTGAAGTGTAAATCTTATGTATGTTGGTGGGGAATGGGTTAGGCGCGAATAATAAGATACCAGCACCGCATTGTGAAGAGGTCTTCTTTTAGACTCACTTTCTTTTCCAAAGGCAGCTATGGAAAGCAGGTGGCATAGAGGGGGTCACCTAGAAAGGAAGGAAAGGCAGGAAAGCGGGTTTTGCCAGAGTCACCCAGTGAAAGACTGCACAGATCCTCCAGAGTGGGGTCACCCAGTTTGACCTCATTGCCAGACAATCTTCCCTCTGGGAGCGTGGCCCTTGAGATGCCTGCCCCTTGATCCCCTGGGAAGAGATGAGCCTGGGGAGGAGAAAGATTTCCCTTGGGCTGAGAAGAAACAATGCTCAGNCCCAGTGAAAGACTGCACAGATCCTCCAGAGTGGGGTCACCCAGTTTGACCTCATTGCCAGACAATCTTCCCTCTGGGAGCGTGGCCCTTGAGATGCCTGCCCCTTGATCCCCTGGGAAGAGATGAGCCTGGGGAGGAGAAAGATTTCCCTGGGGCTGAGAAGAAACAATGCTCAGGACAGGGGCCTCCAGGGACCATCAGCTCAGGCTGGGGCCAGGCTGCCCCTTCTTTCTCAGTCTCATTCTGTCTCTCTTGAGTTTCTTCATTCTTGGCACGTTGCCTCTTGTCTGGATCCGGATGAACCAGAAGCCCATGGCTAGCGTTCCAAAAAGCAAGAGGATGAGCAATCCCTTGGCCAGAATACAGAAGGAAGTGGAGGCCTTCTCCAAAGGGTAGCCAGGATCTGGGGCAGAGAAGACAAGGACAGAGGGGCTTACCAGAGGGAAGATCTGGATTGAGGGGAAGACACCCATCCCAAATTCCACCGAGGAGGTCTCAAGTTCACTGTCAGTTGATGTTCCTTGGCAAGTATCTCAGGGATGTATATTCTTTTCACACAGTCTCAGAGGCTGTGATCTGGGGAGTAATCTCAACCTAGAAGGGACTAGAAGGGACCTTCCCAGCTTCCAAGCTGTGAGCACAAGGAAAAGGGAAGCCCCTCCCCCATCCAGGGGTCAAGTCTCTACAGCAGGGGTTAGGTTCTAGACTCCACGTTCTCTCCTGAGGAGAAGGGTGTGGTAACCCTGAGACCCTGCGGTGGCTCAGGGGCGTCTCTGGGACCCTGGTACCTGCGCAGAAGGACCCAGCTTGGATGGGACGGGAAGTGATGTTGCTGACAGGGTTGCTGGCCCTGCAGGTGTAGGAGACAGCCTTGTCCCCAGGCCTCCAGAATGCTCTGAGGACAGAGCCTTCATGGGCTGTGTCAGCGCCGTCTTCCCAGGATATCCAGGTGTAGGTCACGTCCAGGCCCGCATTCTCTACAGAGCATATCAGGGACATATTACAGGCACCTTCTTCCCCAGGGATCCCCAAGTTCACTGTCATCTGAGGCTGTGACAGGCGTCCTAGATGAAGGAGAAACACAAAGACCCTCTAAGTAATCAGGGACTGGCTCTGTTTCTCTAAATTCTTCGACACTGGGGTACTGATGCTGCCCACTGAGACCTGCTTCACCTAAATGAGGAAGGAGCCAAACTAACAGCACCCAGCCACCATCCAACCTGTGGTTCCCAGGGCGGCTGCCAAGACGACGGAGCTGCTGTTGGCATCTTCCATCGCCCCTTTATACCTTGCCTTCTCTCTCTTACCCGTGCAGCCCACCTTCCTTCAAACTCTGTCCTGCCTCTTTGATCCTAGAAAATGTTATCACCCTCCTGAGGGCACTTACAGTTTAATCAGTGTATGCACAATTCAAGGTAGAATATCAGTCAATGTCACGGGCATTAAGAGGGAATTTGGGTTCAAGTATACAGGAGACCCTGATTAGTAGCCCTCAAATCAAAGAGGAGGATAAAAGGCTTGGGACTAGAAGCGGTAGGACTTCCCTGGTGGTCCAGTGGTTAAGAATTCACCTTCCAATGCCAGGGACTTGAGTTTGATCCCTGATTGGGGTACTAAGATCGCGCATGACGCGTGGCCACCACAGCTCCTGAGCCCGCGTTCTAGAGCCCCTGTCCTGCAACAAGAGAACCCCCTGCTCACCATCGTGAAGACCCAGTGCAACCAATAAAAAAAATATATATATGGAGGTGGCATTCACACCCAGGATGCAAAATCTCATAGGAACAGAAAGGCTTCCTAAGACATCTGTAGGCAAAGCCCCGACCGCTTTCACAACACATCCACAGACACACTGCTCAGAGCCCAGGGCCTTGCTTCTCCAGGTCACTTTATCTGCAGCTAAGGTCAGACACACTGGAGACAGAATGCTTTCCAGTCCCAGGCCCTCAAGCCGTAACCGAGTCCTAAGACCCTTGGTCCTTTGTGTAGGAATCTCAGGAGAGGCAGGAAAGGCAGCGCTATGGTTCCCGGTAAACTCACGATAGATGCGTAGATTGTACTGCTGCGTGGTGGAGACCTGGGACGTCCTCAGGTTGACTTGAGCTTGGTAAGATCCTGAGTCCTCCCAGCTCAGATTTTGGATGTGGAGGGAGTAGGTGGGCTCCAGGAAGTTTACTCGGCCCTCATAGCGAGGGTCGGTCACCATGATGGTAGCCGGATATCCCTCTTTCTCTGGCACCACAGTGGCAAGCCTCTTGTGGGAGGACCAGATGATGTTCTCAACCTCCTCATCGAATGGCATTTCCAGGGGGAGGCTGATGGACTCGTGAAGGATCCCAACCACTTCCTCAGGATCCACACCATCTCCAGAGTACCCTTCAGCTGCAGNGGCTGCCCCTTCTTTCTCAGTCTCATTCTGTCTCTCTTGAGTTTCTTCATTCTTGGCACGTTGCCTCTTGTCTGGATCCGGATGAACCAGAAGCCCATGGCTAGCGTTCCAAAAAGCAAGAGGATGAGCAATCCCTTGGCCAGAATACAGAAGGAAGTGGAGGCCTTCTCCAAAGGGTAGCCAGGATCTGGGGCAGAGAAGACAAGGACAGAGGGGCTTACCAGAGGGAAGATCTGGATTGAGGGGAAGACACCCATCCCAAATTCCACCGAGGAGGTCTCAAGTTCACTGTCAGTTGATGTTCCTTGGCAAGTATCTCAGGGATGTATATTCTTTTCACACAGTCTCAGAGGCTGTGATCTGGGGAGTAATCTCAACCTAGAAGGGACTAGAAGGGACCTTCCCAGCTTCCAAGCTGTGAGCACAAGGAAAAGGGAAGCCCCTCCCCCATCCAGGGGTCAAGTCTCTACAGCAGGGGTTAGGTTCTAGACTCCACGTTCTCTCCTGAGGAGAAGGGTGTGGTAACCCTGAGACCCTGCGGTGGCTCAGGGGCGTCTCTGGGACCCTGGTACCTGCGCAGAAGGACCCAGCTTGGATGGGACGGGAAGTGATGTTGCTGACAGGGTTGCTGGCCCTGCAGGTGTAGGAGACAGCCTTGTCCCCAGGCCTCCAGAATGCTCTGAGGACAGAGCCTTCATGGGCTGTGTCAGCGCCGTCTTCCCAGGATATCCAGGTGTAGGTCACGTCCAGGCCCGCATTCTCTACAGAGCATATCAGGGACATATTACAGGCACCTTCTTCCCCAGGGATCCCCAAGTTCACTGTCATCTGAGGCTGTGACAGGCGTCCTAGATGAAGGAGAAACACAAAGACCCTCTAAGTAATCAGGGACTGGCTCTGTTTCTCTAAATTCTTCGACACTGGGGTACTGATGCTGCCCACTGAGACCTGCTTCACCTAAATGAGGAAGGAGCCAAACTAACAGCACCCAGCCACCATCCAACCTGTGGTTCCCAGGGCGGCTGCCAAGACGACGGAGCTGCTGTTGGCATCTTCCATCGCCCCTTTATACCTTGCCTTCTCTCTCTTACCCGTGCAGCCCACCTTCCTTCAAACTCTGTCCTGCCTCTTTGATCCTAGAAAATGTTATCACCCTCCTGAGGGCACTTACAGTTTAATCAGTGTATGCACAATTCAAGGTAGAATATCAGTCAATGTCACGGGCATTAAGAGGGAATTTGGGTTCAAGTATACAGGAGACCCTGATTAGTAGCCCTCAAATCAAAGAGGAGGATAAAAGGCTTGGGACTAGAAGCGGTAGGACTTCCCTGGTGGTCCAGTGGTTAAGAATTCACCTTCCAATGCCAGGGACTTGAGTTTGATCCCTGATTGGGGTACTAAGATCGCGCATGACGCGTGGCCACCACAGCTCCTGAGCCCGCGTTCTAGAGCCCCTGTCCTGCAACAAGAGAACCCCCTGCTCACCATCGTGAAGACCCAGTGCAACCAATAAAAAAAATATATATATGGAGGTGGCATTCACACCCAGGATGCAAAATCTCATAGGAACAGAAAGGCTTCCTAAGACATCTGTAGGCAAAGCCCCGACCGCTTTCACAACACATCCACAGACACACTGCTCAGAGCCCAGGGCCTTGCTTCTCCAGGTCACTTTATCTGCAGCTAAGGTCAGACACACTGGAGACAGAATGCTTTCCAGTCCCAGGCCCTCAAGCCGTAACCGAGTCCTAAGACCCTTGGTCCTTTGTGTAGGAATCTCAGGAGAGGCAGGAAAGGCAGCGCTATGGTTCCCGGTAAACTCACGATAGATGCGTAGATTGTACTGCTGCGTGGTGGAGACCTGGGACGTCCTCAGGTTGACTTGAGCTTGGTAAGATCCTGAGTCCTCCCAGCTCAGATTTTGGATGTGGAGGGAGTAGGTGGGCTCCAGGAAGTTTACTCGGCCCTCATAGCGAGGGTCGGTCACCATGATGGTAGCCGGATATCCCTCTTTCTCTGGCACCACAGTGGCAAGCCTCTTGTGGGAGGACCAGATGATGTTCTCAACCTCCTCATCGAATGGCATTTCCAGGGGGAGGCTGATGGACTCGTGAAGGATCCCAACCACTTCCTCAGGATCCACACCATCTCCAGAGTACCCTTCAGCTGCAGGTAAAGAAAGAAGAGATGAGGACTTCCTTGGTGGTCCAGCAGTTAAGGATCTGCCTTGCAATGTGGGGGATGCAGGTTCGATCCCTGGTCGGGGAGCTGAGATCCCACGTGCTGGGGAGCAACTAAGCCTGAGCACCACAACTACTGAGCCCATACACCACACTGAGAGATAATTCGTGCCCCTCAACAAAAGAGCTGCATGACTCACAAGGAAGAGTCCATGTGCTGCAACTGAGACCCCAGACAGCTAAGCCAGGAAATAAAGAAATAGAGCTTCAGAAAGACGGAAACAATGCAAGTGGTGTCTCTAGGCTGCTAAGACTGGCAGTGGGCCGTGGCTTCAGTCTCAGCTGAGTAGTTTCTGCGACCCACACGCAATCTCACCCTCCAGTTGCCTCTTCTGCCTCTAGATCTTCGCTGCACCTGACTCGAGCACCTACCAGGGTTTGGTTTCCATCTGTACCTCACCCTCCAAATTCTCTCTTCTCCATTTGCTGTCCTTGGGGTTGTTCCCCTTCTGCATCCACAGGTTTCCTCATCTCTTTATCCTGCACTAAAGTCACACCCTAGTCCTCTTTACTCCAGAAGAGCTGAAGGACTCAGTTCCAAAGGCAGCGACTTGCTAGCCCAAGGCCCAGCAGAACAGAGCACAGAGAGGAAATGAGATACTCCTGTTCTGGAGCTGGCAGTCTGTCTCACCTTCCTGGGACAGCAAGAGGAGGAGCAGCCACGGAAGTGCTCCCATGCCAGTAGCCTGTGTCCTGGGAGTGTGGCCTTCTCAGCCCTGAAGGCTGTAAGGAGGACAAGCTGACAGGATGCTGCTGGAGACAGACTGACAGTCCTGGGGAGAGGGAAGTGGTCCTCCCCCAGCTAGCTGCCCTCTAACTTCCCCATCTCACCAAGCCCCTCCCTGTCCATCTTGGGAAGACATCTCTCTCGAGCCTGATTGGCAAGGTGGTTTACCCACTGCCTCATGTTTCCTGTCCATAGTACTCAACTGAAATCCCACTCCCTAAATGAACCCTTCCTAGATCCCTGCCCCTGTACTCCCAGGCTTCCCAGACACACCACCTTCCCCAAGCTCTTCAAACACTTTCTATCCAACCCTGTCATTTTGTTCTCAGGATACTCTGCCTCAGATCTCCCCGGCAGTTCCCGTGTTGCTGTGATCATTTGATCTTATAAACATCTTTATCTCCCCAGGAAGACTCCATATTTTGGGACATCTCTCTATGTCCTACTGATGCTGCTTCCCATGCTAGACACATTTAGCACCCAACTGATATTTTTGGCATGTATGAATGAATGAAGTCTTTCTATTTCAAGTTCACTAGGTTCCCATTTGAGAAACTATTCATAAGAAGAGAAATTTTGACTCCTTCCCCCAACTCCCCAGTTCCACGGGGTGCCAAAGGGTCAAACACGACTGAGTGACTAACACTCAGTTTCGACTGGAAAGCCTACCTATGTTGTCAATATTATCAAACAATATAAAATCATTCTGTGAGAATATGAAATGAACTAAAGCTCTAGGAAATCTGACAATTAAGCTGTCCAGGACACAATGGGTAAGCCTTTGAAGGTAATTTCTGTCCCTTGTATTCAAACTAAGATTGGACAGTCTTGGATTGTTGGATGTTCTACAGCATGTCTGACATCCATGGGTGCTCAGATGGGATAATCTTTAAGTTTCTTCTAGTACTCAATTCTGTGAGTTTTGCTGTCATCGGGACCTAGAGTGATGCCCTCAAGATGAAGGGCACAAGTAGAGGCAGACATGTGCCAACATCCCATACCTTGGACTATCAGATTTGACACTCAGTTAGGTATTTATTGAGTAGCTTCCTTGGTCCAGGCACTGTCCTAAGTGCTGGGTGATTAGCAGTGACCAAGAGTTTTAGATCATGGCTTTAGGATAGCAGAGGCCAACACCTGACCACAGCCAAGTAACCGCAAGTTGGATGAGTCTTACCAAAGGGAAACTGGGGAGACCTGTGACAAAGGGATTTACCAAAGCTGAAATCAGGAGGGTTGGGGAAAAGCTTTCGAGGAGAAATTATATTTAAGCTAAGACCTCCAGGATGATTAAGATATGCTAAGGGAAGACAAGAATGAAGTAGACAGTTCTTAAAGTTCAATTTATATAATTATCAAATCTTGCGGGTTGGGGTTTTTTGAAAAGGTAGATCAAGTCTCGGTCTGAGTATGAAAACTTTTTTTTTAACATAATCTCATTTTAAAATAGTATTAAAGCAAAGAAGAAAAAAAAATCAGTTGACAAGATGAGCATATGAGTTAGGTTTTCTGAGAAGCAGATGATGGAGTTAGGAGGAAAAGAGGTTTAATCTGTGTGGGCGAGGGAGGGTGAGGGGAGCATAAAAGATAAAAGTGGAAGGAAGCAGAAATGAGCAAGGAGAGCCTGGGACCAGGATGCTGAGCAGACAGTCTCACTAACTCAGCAGCGAGCCCTGGAGTGGAGCTCCCGTATCCTCACTGCGCACAGCCATTGGCTGGAGCTGCCCAGGAAGTGCATGGGTCTCTCGTGGGAAGCTGAAGACGAGTTCTCTCTTCAAAGGAGATTCAGGGGCACCTTCATGGCCCCTGCAGTGAATATGCTGATCAGACAAAAGGTGACCATGAGCAGATTGATTGAAAACCTCTCTCCATAAATGGTACATGATACTTATTGAGCAGAGAGAAATAATTTTCATCACTTCCTCCCGCCCCCAGCCCACACTCACTAAGCCCTCCAAGTTCAGTGTGGAGAAAGCCCTTCTCCAAACATGATTTTCAAGTGCTCCGGAAGTCTGATTTTTCATTCTGTCTCATAGACTGTGACCCAAATGCAGCTCCGTTTCCATCTCTCACTGCCGCTTCAGTCTTACTCAGTGCGGTGGTCTTCCCCTGTGATAGATGAGAACCTCGGCTTCGGTTTTCTGCTCTCAGTTTAGAAATGAGAACTTCTTTCCCATGTAATATACAAAATTATTAACTTACATAAAATTGAGCAGTCTCCCCTTGCCCTGGCTTATGTCTGTTTCAGGCTGAAAGCTTACACAGGAAAGTGGGAGAAGCCCTGCTCTCTGCTCAGCTTCCCCTCCACTCTGCTCGCTTCAACTTGCCCCCCATCCCCAATTAATGTTCCCCAGCTCCAGGAGGGTGGGCAGGGAGGGGAGAGGGTGGAATTGTTCTCACCCGGCTGAGTGTCTTTGTGCTCTGTGAGTCTGACAGATGGTTAAGGACTCCATTGAGCAGTTTTGTGGCTTTTTACACATTACTGCTGGTTCCGTCTCTCTATTCTTGACCCAGGAAGGATGAGTCTCTATTCTGAGTCATCCTTTAAAAGTCTTTCCTCAGCCCCTGGACATCTGGTTGTACATCTCATCTCCACCCATCGCCCCTTCAACTGTCCCTATGGTATGGCACTCAGGCCAACCAAGCAGCAGGCTGTCTCTTAGGTGGTCCTCAGTTGCCCACCAGAACATTCCTAGCCCTGACAGATTGTGAGATCTACAGCACAGCATCATCCTCGTGGCTGCCGCATGGGAGTCCCATCTTACTCCACCGCTGCTGCTAAATCACTTCAGTCGTGTCCGACTCTGTGCGACCCCATAGACGGCAGCCCACCCGGCTCCCCTGTCCCTGGGATTCTCCAGGCAAGAACACTGGAGTGGGTTGCCGTTTCCTTTTCCAATGCATGAAAGTGAAAAGCGAAAGTCAAGTCGCTCAGTCGTATCCGACTCTTAGCGACCCCATGGACTGCAGCCCACCAGGCTCCTCTGTCCATGGGATTTTCCAGGCAAGAGTACTGGAGTGGGGTGCCATTGCCTTCTCCAATCTTACTCCACAGTTGGTTTTAATTCTCCAAAGCCTGACTGAAGCTCCGGTCCCCTTGGACTCTCACCTGCAGGCACGCATTTCAAAGCTCTCGGTGTCCTTTCCCTGAAGCCCCCTCCTTTGGCTGGTGGTCAGACATAACATCATTTGTCCTTTAGGGGATAAGGTGGGGTGTGTGCACGCTCAGTCACTCAGTCGTGTCTGACTCTTTGCAACCCATGGACAGTAAGCCACCAGGTGCCTCTGTCCATGGGATTATCCCAGCAAGAATACTGGAGTGCATTGCCGTTTCCTCCACCAGAGGATCTTTCCCACCCAGGGATCAAACCCGTGTCTCCTGCAGCTCCTAAACTGGCAGGCGGATTCTTTACTACTGAGCCGTCTGAGAAGTCCATGAGATGAGGGATGACAATGAAAAGTTATTTCTAAAGAAATCTCTTTCGGGCACTCCTTGGTTGTCCAGTAATTGGGACTCTGCACTTCCAATGCAGAGGACAGAGGTTCCGTCCCTGGTTGGGGATCTAAGATCCCACAAGCCATGTGGTGCAGCCAATAATAATAATAAAATAGGAAAAAAGGAAACTTCTGTCTGAGCTCCCTCTCTCCATGGATGAGGGAGTTTCAGAGAGCGATGACCCAGGTTCTCCTTCATTCTGGTTGTAAATTTCACAGAGGGAGGCCCCCCATGTTGCCTTTCATCTCTCCATTCCTGTCCCAGGGACACCTCAGTGAACCACGGCAGGGAGAGTTCCAGCTAACACAGTCTTTGACCCAGCTGATTTCTGCAGCACAGTGGTGGACAGTTCCAGGACTGTGACCTCCACCCTGAAGTTTGCACCTTTGCTTTTCTGTTTCAGGGTTTTTTTCTGCAGCAGTGGAATTGCACCAGTCCAGGTGTAATGCAGCCAAGAAGTGCAGGTGAGTGCACAGACCCCATAGGTAACCCCTAGAGTCAGTGGAACACTGAGCTGACAGATAAATGCCTCAGCCTCCCTGCCCTTTCTTTATTCCCTGCCCAGGGATAAGCCTGAGGCTTGTTCTTCAGGGTTTTTCAGCCACAGCAATAACCAACCATGAACCCAACTTCTATGGGCTTTTCTCCCTTCCCCATCGCATGTTCCTCATTCTTTCATATTGGCTTCCTGGATGGTCTCTCAGAAAGACGACCTCCACCCAAGTTCTTGCCAAAGGTCCCGTTTTGGTTGAACCTAGTTTGTTGTACTATTATATATGATAAAGTAGTTGAGCCGGTCAAACTTAGATCCAGTGTCTCCTCTGCCTGGGTCTTTAGAGGAAATAAGTTTAATGAGAAATAAGCCTCCCATTCCAATTCTCTNACCCAAGTTCTTGCCAAAGGTCCCGTTTTGGTTGAACCTAGTTTGTTGTACTATTATATATGATAAAGTAGTTGAGCCGGTCAAACTTAGATCCAGTGTCTCCTCTGCCTGGGTCTTTAGAGGAAATAAGTTTAATGAGAAATAAGCCTCCCATTCCAATTCTCTTGATGTAACAGCCTTGGGGAAACATGGGCTGGTGAAAAGCTGGTCCTGCTCTGATGAAAGGATAGGGGGATAATAAAGGGTCAAACCTTTGATCAGGCTTTCTCTTAGCTTCTCATCAGATCTGGAAAGACTAGGACCCACACAGCAGAGCCATTAGCTGTGTGGGTAATTAGCTGTATGGGTAAATTTCCTCTCACAGCAAAGCACATTGAGACCTACAGGTGTCTTCCACTCCATCAAGGGAGCTGCCTGTATGCTTGATACAATATTTACCTTTTAAAATTTGTTGTTTCTGCTGTTCAGTCACTAAGTCATGTCTGACTCTTTGCGACCCCA
>SJYA01000497.1:0-10643 GCA_006410615.1 Neotragus moschatus
CACCAACTCAATGGACATGGGTTTGGGTGAACTCCAGGAGTTGGTGATGGACAGGGAGGCCTGGTGTGCCATGGTTCATGGGGTTGCAAAGAGTCAGACACAACTGAGCGACTGAACTGAACTGAAAACCTCTGGCAAAATATTGACTAGAAGTGGTTACAGCTGATATCCTTGTATTGTTTCTGATCCTTAAGTATGATGTTAGCTGTAGATTTTTTGTGTAGTTGTACTTTACCAGATTGAGGATGTCTTCTTCTAGTCCAGCCAATGGCACCTTAACACTCCCAAACTGAACTCAGCACTTGCTCTTTGCTCTACTTCTGTCACACTCAAATCTCCCAGTTGACACTATTATTCTCCTGTCTTAGGTTGGAGTCCCTAGAAGCAGAGTCCAAGAAAGGGATTCTGTGCAAGTGGTTTATTGAGGGAGTGCTCTCAAGTAAAACCTGTAGTGGAGTGAGTGAAGCAAGATAGGACAAGAGGAAAAGTTAGGCAGAGATACAGGTTCAGCTGATAAGTTTCACCTCCACTGGGAACTCCTGGCACATCAATGGCTCATCTGTTTCACCTTGAGGAAAGCAACAAGGAATTTTGTACCTTAGTATCATTTGCTGACAACACAATTACTAATTACATATCATCACTGATAATGCAATCCCTATCAGAATCCTGACTGACTTCTGAACAGGAACTAATATCATACCATTGACTCTGGTGTTATCCCTGGGAAGGAACAACAAATTTGCAGGATATTTCCAGAAGTGGCTCTTGTTGGCAAAGAGTGATTCCAAAGAAGATGTAGCAGTGAGCTATTAGCAGCCAACACTCACTTCCTGGTAAAGAGGGTCTGGACAGAGTACCAACAATGTCTACTATATTGGGGCCATTTGTGTTGTATATTAAGTTCTCTATATCTAAGCAGTTTCTCCAAAGGTCAAGTTAGTCACAATTTCTGGAAACACAAGAGGGGCTGCAGTTGGTCCAGAAATTGCAGATGACATTCATCATCTTCCTTCAATGACACCTATTTCAGATTCATCTTCCTGTTGACTACAATTTTTGTTAGTCTAGATGGCTTACCTCTGGGGTGATCCAGATCTTCATCCCTGAGGGTTCTGGGCCCCTGGAGATCATGCCCTACCAGGCCATAAGTGTTTAGCTATTTACAGTTAAAATTGAGCACAGGAGAACTAAAAGTTCACCCAGGGATTACATGTGCATCAAACACTTTTCTGTTTGTATTCATAATGTAAATGTGATCCTAACTCCTCATAACAGAGCTAATTATCCCAGACAGTATGGCAACTTCTTTTTCTGCCTGATAATTTGCTGGCATTAGGAGCCCAAAGTGACCAGATGACAGCCATACCTTTAAGTTTATTAAGATTCTTACACTGTGCCTGGTAGAAGCATCTCCACTGTGGTAAACAGGATCTCCAGACCCACGGAATGTAAAGTTGCAAAGTACAAAATGCCTCAGGTGGCTCACGGAAGTGATATTGAATAGGGTCACGCCGATCTCCACCCCTCAGTTCCAGAACCTGTGAGTTCTACCTTTTGTGGATAAAGCACCCTAGTATGGTCATGTAGGTTTATACTGTATTGTGAAAGACAGCACTCCATCCTTAATGGCACCACAAATGCACCTTCAAAAGGCCATCCCGCTACTCTACCAGGTCAGAAGCTTCTGGGTAAAAAGGTATTTGATAGGAGCAGTGGGCTCCACTGTCATGTGCCCATTACTGTACTTGCTTTGCCATTAACTGAGAACCTTGTTCCAAGGCATTCTTATGTAGGACTCAATGAGAGCAAATGGCTCAGGCACTTACAGGCAAAACAAAATATATATCAGTCCTGATCAGAATGTTAAACTATTGTTTTTTCCAGAATGGAAAAGGTTTTATGTAATCAATTTGCCACCAAATGGTGAGCTGTTCTCATGAGCACTGCTCTTTGATGCTGACAAGATAGACATTTCGAAACAGCAGAGCTCAGTCAGCCTGGGTAAGAGAGGAGTTCATGTTAACAGGCTGAAAAACAGCCTCCATTTCGGCCACTACGGAGATTCTATTTATAAAAACACTATGCACGAACCAGGATAGCTGAAATTGTCCCAGCTAAATTATCCTATCCATACAGTTTATTTATTTAGTGAATACAAGTCCCACTCTCACAGATCCACCTGAACACTCTTTACCAGACCCCATTTTCCGATCTTGTTCCTTTTGGGCCCTTGACCAACCAGCCCCTGACTCTGAGTTCATGTGTATCCTTGCCTCCAGCCACTTCTTTCTCCAAAGTAGATGGTCAAGTAAACTGCCTGAAGTCCTATTAATTGAGAGAATTTCCCCTCATCACTGTCTCAGGATTCAGGACCACTCAGGAAAAGGCTATTGAGAAGCAGCAGTCCTTACTTGGCTTAGTTTGCCCTAACATGATCAAGCTAAGCCATCCACAAACCAGACTTGGACTTTTTCCTCCTGTCAAATGGCTGGAGGAATTCTTATGTTGCCATAGGTATGAGCTACAAGAAAGGTTTTAGTGCAACAGATATAGGTAATATGAAGGCCTGGGGCCCTTTTAATTTACTTGTGCCAAGTTTGCTTGGGCTTCTTCCAAAGTGAACAATTTCCACTGTAAAATANCTGTCAAATGGCTGGAGGAATTCTTATGTTGCCATAGGTATGAGCTACAAGAAAGGTTTTAGTGCAACAGATATAGGTAATATGAAGGCCTGGGGCCCTTTTAATTTACTTGTGCCAAGTTTGCTTGGGCTTCTTCCAAAGTGAACAATTTCCACTGTAAAATATATTGTTACTGTATCCACCCAATCTTATGACTTGGCATGTCTGACAATAACATGCTATTTATATGGGCAACTGGTCACATAGTCACTTGATATTTTGTGGTCAGACACTGAATTTCTTTCAGGACCTAACTATGCCAGGAGATGCTTTGCAATGGTGAAACTTTCTCTACTGCAGAAACCACCACCTTACTCTAGAATCCTAGAGATCTGTGCTGGAATTCTCCTACTGTGGATTGCCAGACAATTCACACATCTTTCTTACCACAGTAAGTACCATGGAGCTTTCCCAGTGTTATGACCCGAGCAGCAGACTGCTTGTATGGTAGTCTGGACCTGCTGTAAAGGCTGTTACTGTATTCCCAAGCTCAGACTTTGCTGCCTCCAAAACTGTAATATGCCTAACAAGGTATTGTGCTTCTTAGGGTAAAAGGCACAAGATACAATAACTTATATTTACCTTAGAAAGGATCACCGGACACGTAGAAACTTAACCAACATGGCAGGGTCCTGCATCTATTGAAGAATTTATCTTCTACCCTCTGGAGTGTATGTGTCTCAACAAGGAATCCAGAATAACTGACACTATTTGTTCATCAGATCTGATTAGCACATCCTCAATACCTGAGTAGCATTAAGCTTAATAAAGGAAACAAATGGGATATATTACAGCATATCCAGATTCTTTTGGACTGTACTGTGACAGGGAGAGGAAGAACTAATATAACTTTGTATTAAAATCAAAACATATATTGTTGACCATCAACTGCAGCTCCAACAACTTCTGATACTTCCTCCTGATTAATATTGAAAGTACTCACTCACTAGATTGGAGAACTTTCTGTTAAAAAAAAAAAGGCCAAATAGTACAAATTAAGAGCCACATACCTGTATCAGAGGCTGTGTCCCTCTCCAGTAGATGTGTCCAGCCTCTTATGAGATGGCCCACAAGGGAGTGTTTTTCTCTCGTGGACTCAACATGTGTTTGCAGGTGAAGTGTCTTGTTATCTCTACAACCCAGAGATGATGAAGCTCATCCAGTGTAACATTTGTTGTGTTCAACCAGAATGTCAAGTCCTAGTTGTAAGG
Source organism: Neotragus moschatus (assembly GCA_006410615.1). NCBI lineage: Eukaryota > Metazoa > Chordata > Mammalia > Artiodactyla > Bovidae > Neotragus > Neotragus moschatus. Next base: position 3,896 of record SJYA01000497.1, read on the forward strand.
GCCAGAACAGACCCTACAGTTGTAAGGGTCAGGACTACTAACTGTGCAAGTTTACAGCAGTCCATTTTAGTCCACAGTATCTCACTCAGTGTTTGCAAGGGCCAGACGATGAGACTAAACGAGGATATGATGGGGACCCACACCCTGTACCCTTTTTAACTCTTAAAGAATATAACTAATTGCTGCCATTTTCCCCAGAATGAAATAGTACTTATTTACTATTTTTGGCAGAGGTGGCAGTGTAGTTTTAGGGGTTCTACTTGGGCTTTCTGCCGACTGCCAAATATGTCCATTCGGATTACCTATGGCAACTGGAAAAATAACTATGGATTTTTGGACCCACTGTGAGACAGACTTGGGCAAGCACTCCATTTATTATCTGATCTCATATTTTCCTACTGTAACTGGGTTGGGGTTGGGGGATGCAGGGATAGGAGGTGTGTGGCAGTGCTCTAAGTCCCTGGGTTTCAGTGTCAACTCAGATGCTGTATCCTTGTATTCCAACTAAAAAAATGTGGACAGTCTTCTTTCCTGTGTGTGTCTTTAAGTAAATGATGTGGTCAACTGAAGAGTTTAGTCTGAAGACTGTCTCAAGCCTAGAAACTGGGCAAGGAATTGTGACCTTTCATTGAAGTTACTGACCTCAGTCTTCTGTTCAACCATTCTTGGCTAGTCTTAATTATATGTAGATTGATTTATCCTCCTTGACTGTCTATCTACGGCCTCTAGGACTCACTTTCCATTAGTCTCCTCCTCTTTGACCATGCTGCCCTTATGGAAATTCATTCACTCTGCTTCTGAGAGTGAAGTGTTGACATTTGGTCTCTGCTTTCAGAGGCAAATGCTAGGATCCTATCATCCTCACCACTACCAGGGAAACCAGTTCTTAACATACTCTTCCATCAGCCTCCACCCAGAGACAACCCTTCTTAACCTCTCAAACATGCTGGTGACCCCTTCATCAGGGCCTTTCCTTTATAAAGAATTCCCCAAGGCCTTCCTGAAAAACAGGCAGCAGGTGGATTTTCCAGTGAAATATACATTCATTCTTGCATGCATACTTCTGCTAAGACTTTTGATCACTTCTCATATGGTCTGTCATCTCTACCTGATTTACTGTGGGCCATCATTTCTCCAAAGCTCCCCAAAACCCATCTCAATAGCATATTATAAGTGCCTCATGGGATCCTTGGGCTGTGGGTTCAATCTCTGGGTCAGGAAGATCCCCTGGAAGAGGGCATGGCAACCCACTCCAGCATTCTTGTGCCTGGTGAATCCTATGGACAGAGGAGCCTGACAGGCTACAATCCATGGGGTTGCAAAGAGTTAGACACGACTGAGGCAACTTAGTACACACACATGGGGCCCTTACAAGGATATTCCAAAAATCATAGGAAATTGACCCCATTATCACAGTATTAGCTTGATTCTTAATTCATTAAACCATCTAAACAACCACAAATTTGTTTTCTAATATACAGAATTTTGGAACAAGGGGACATTTCCTTTAAAGTCTGACAGTAGCATAAACACTTCATGCACAAATGAAAGCTAAGCTTTGTAATGGTTATTTTAAGTAGCAAAAGGCAGGCTAGAAAAATACTAGAAACTTCCTTACAATGACACATTCTTGCTAAAGAAAAAGTTCATTAAAAGCAACACTCACATGGAACAAGTATAGAAATGTATCTATTTGGCTGATGTAGCTGTGGAGAGACTGAGGGCCCCAGAGCAGAGCTACTCAGGTGGTTAGAAATTTGTACTGATCCGTGAGTAGTTTACCACTCTGTGACAAGAAGTTAGAAATTCAGTTTTTAGAAACTTTTTAGCATTTTATTTTTTCGTATTTATTCATTTAGGCTGTGCCGTGTGGCATGTGGGATCTTAAATCCTTGACCAGGGATCAAACTGGTGCCCTATATATTGGGAGCGTCGCGCCTTAACCACTGGACTGTCAGGGAAGTCCCTAGCATTCTGACATTGCTATAATATCTGAACGCATAAGGAGTGGCTTCATCAGGCAGAAGGGATTTCGTCAATTTGGTGTTGTCAGACTTATATGGTGGGTAGCCCACAATAAGAACTGTGCATATGGAAAACATACTGGTGGGCAAAGGACAGGATACTTGTAAAACAAAACACCTGGTCCTTTACCAAAGAACCTTTACCAGTTTGAGAAAGACTGCTCTATCTTTCCATGAGCCCTAGAATAGTTCAAACAGTATTTTTGGAACAGACAGTAACCTGAAGCCAATCTATTCATGTTCAATCAACATCAAAATAAAAATGAATGTCTCAGGAACAAAATTAAGGTGGTACCTGTTTAGGTTCCTGGAGTAAGTCCTGGCCAGGCCGGCAGAAGTGAGAATGTGTAAAAGAAAACTGGCACATGGATCAAGGGGCAGGGCCCTTTTGTCCTTCCCACACCCCTTCGCATCCTTGTTCAGTTTTTGGCTGGAGCTATAAGGAGAGAATTTTGGCCATTCATGTCCTGTGACCATCAGCACAGGTCTGCTTGTACTTTCCCATCTCTTGCAGAGGCGAGGAGTCTCAGACTCAGGCCTGGGCTCTTCCAGACTCTAAGGTACAATAGCTGGACCCTCCTAAACAGCCTGAGGTCTTAAAAATATTTCCTTCCTCACCAATACCACAGAACGTGTGGGGGATCTTAAGGGGAGAAAAGTCATAACCCAAGGGAAAGTGTCATGTCAGGGGATCAGAGTGCCACAAATGGTATAAGTACAAATTTGCTCTGGTAGTTATTTTCTGAGTGCTGAACCAGGACAGCCAGCTGGTCTGAACCAGAGTATCCACCAAAATGTGGTACCCAAGATCTACAGATCCACTGGCTCCCATAGTAAAAAGCAAGGTCAGTTCCAACAAAAAAAATTTAGAAAACATGTTAATAATACATTACTAACATTAACATCATAATGTAAATTGTTAAAATACAATACCAATTGAAAGGCTTCAAAAACAGAGAAAATGAGGAAAGATGGTCATTCAGTCTGCTCTACCAACTGAGGTGCAGACTGAGCTGGGAAGAGACGCGATGGTAGAAGCCAGCAATGTTAAGCTACCATACCTCACACTGCAGCTTAGAGAAGCTAAGGAAGATTAGGAAAAGAGCTGGATGAAATACAGGCTACCGTCCTCACTCAAAATATTTATTCGTCAGGAAAAAGGGCGCAGGCTGCATCCCCCCTCCCTTTTCCCAAGCTACCTCCCTGAATCAATGGGCAGCATTCAAAGAAATCAGAAGTGAGAATGTGTAAAAGAAAACTATGCACCTGGGGAAGAACAGCCGTTCATTTCCTACACATGACACTAATTATGCACGCCTGCCAGCGGGACAGCAGGGCTGGTGAGAGCGGTGGATGGACTAGAACAGGCCAAACAGGACAGGCCCTTTCTCCTCACAGTCTGGGCTCAGAGAAGGGTTGGAATGAAGAGGCATTTAAAGTAGAGAGATGAGAGGCGAGGTAGGGGGTAAAGGAAGGTCAAGGGCTGAGTTCACCCAGATCACATAGCATTATAGAAAGAACCAGGGCAGCTGCTTGAGTTCTCAGGGGAACTGAGGGAGCTGAGGACTCTGGACCTGGAGAGAGGAGAAATCGAGGGCTTCTCTTTCAACCTGTGATTAGATGCACTTACTTTGGAGAATTCACAACAGTCTGAAGGCAAGAGGGTGCGGTGACAGACCTACGGCCCCAGCCCAGGCTAAGTTTCTCTGCGTTCATTCCCAAAGGCCCTGCTTAAGAGAAGTATAGAAATACAGAGTCTTAGGACTCTGTCCCTGCTCCCCAGGTCCAAGAGAGGGAGGAAAGACAAGGCATGAAGACCCTGGGTACAAAAGTGAACCTCAGTGTGGCCTTGTGTAACATTACTTTGGGAGAGGGAAAAAGGTGCCTGTCCCAAAAGAGTTGCCTTCCTTCACTTGGAAGGTAGCTGGGCCTTTGCTAGCAGCAGAAACCACAATGGAAAGGGTTCACAGTAATGATCTGCAGAACAGGCCTTATTCCTACAAAGAGAAAAAGCCTCAGTTGGTATGGCACAATCTTGGGTGGGATGACAGATGGCAGTGGGCAGCCACTCCGGTAGACGACACTCCTGCCTCAGTTCTCAGTAGTTCTGCTGACTCCAGACGTTCCCCCACGGCTGGCAATCAGGGAAGAAAGCGTGCTGTGTTTCACATGATCAGACACTGTTCGCCATTGGCACCTGGTGGGCCCGATAAATTAAGGGCGTCCAGGTCAAAGTTGAGGCCAGGAGGCTGGAGAAGAGATGAAGGGACTCAGATAACTCCTCCCATTTCAAAAAGTTAGAGCTTTTGAAGGTCTGTCCCCTGTAGCCACTATTATTACCTTAGGTGGAATCACTAAAGGTTACAGAATAATGGAAACTTGGGCTCAGATTAAAGTATACAAGATGGTATACTCACCATCTCCCCAGCAAGCTCTTTTGGAGGATGGCCCAAATCTTGTAGCTGGAAAATAAAGAAAGAGGAACACGAGATAAGACCATGCTTTGTGGCCTCCCCTGTGTTCCCTCCTCCACTTTGGTTTGGTAGTGTGGCCTCCTTTCAGGATCCGCCTGCAATGAACACTCAAGCAGGCAGAAGCAGTGGGCAGATAGCAAACGGAGGCCTTACCTGCTGCATAAGGTCCAGCACCACCTCAAAACGAGCCTTCTGAGTGGCCTCAGTGTCTGTGGGGGTCTCTGCCTCAAACTGCTCACATATTTTGCCCATGACACTATGTTGTTCCTGATATTTTTCAAATTGCTCTGGAGGTAGAGAGTCTCGGTGAGCCTGCAACCATTCTGGATACTAAGTAAACAGAGAATGGGTGGTGAGGAATTAAGTGAACAATCCATAAGTAAGGGTAATAAAATACGAAGAACACGAAGGGGCCAGAAACAGAGGCGAAGGAAAAACTAAATAAGTTCAGCATGAGAAGCAGCACTGACTTCAGTCAGATCACCTGGCTATGCTAGCATTTATGGTCACCATTTGTGACAAACTTTTTCTGTGACGAGCCAGACTGTCAATATTTGAGGCTTTAAGGGCCACATATGGTTTCAGTCACATATTCCTTCTTTTGTGTTTAACAACTTTTAAAAGTCTCTCCAGTAACACTATAAACTCTTTGATGGCAGGGACCATCATTTAAACTATTCTTAAAACTGTTCACAGCATAAAGTCAGTAAACCATCAGTGACATCGTGTTGGAGAAATGAATGAAATTGGAAATTCAAGAAGGAGGTGATCAGACAACAACAGAGTCTTAGACTACTTTACAGAAAACTATTAATAGAGCTGAAGGATTTCTCCTTCTACCTTAAATATCCTCAGTAAAGTAGCTTTATTTTCTTGGAGACACAACTCCTCCCTAACTCTCCCTTTCCAAATAAATAAACAAAGGAGAAAAAAAAGCTGAACTTGTACACTTGAGTTACTCTGTCCTTACAGTCTCTAAATAGACAAAGTAGCCCACAGAAGTTGATACAATGAGGAATGAGGAGGAAAAGCATAAACAGAAGCTCACAAACCTTTTCTGTGATTTCCTTCAGTGATGGGTACAGCACATCCTTGGACAGTAGGTTCTGCATGATACTCTGCATGATGGGGAGGATGGTCCCTTCCCCATCCCCTTCGTCCATGCCCAGCCCTTCCATGGCCTTGGTCAGTTCCTCTTCTGACATGCCAGAGTTCTAGAAAGGATAGAAGAGAAATGAGCAAGGATACCACCTTCTTAGAACACTTACCAGCTTTTCAGGTGGGACAGAACTATTTAAACATGCTTGTAGCAAAATAAGCGAGAACAGACTTGAGATGATAGCCAAGAGAGTCTGTCTTTTGAGACTCTGCTGGTAAAGTCTCTGTGAGTGGGACCCATGTGGTTCCCTACCTTCCCCCTCACCTGAAGGTCAGTGGCATTTTTGGCTAGTCCACTTAACGTCTCCTTTAGGCAAGAGGTGAATTCTTGTTGGGAAGTTGCATCACTGCCTAGGAGAGATGAAAAGAGCCTAAGTCATTTAGGGTTTTAACTGTGTGCTTGCTTAGACTGACCTGGTTACCAGCTTGGACATGGAGCATTTACTAGTGAATTACTACACTCCAAATCTTTGAATACTCTACGTTTATCTTCATAGTTATTTTCATAAATCTACATGGACTGTGTCTCAGTTTGTTCTCTACAATGACACCCACATTAACACTGATCTTTACAATGATCACTTTTCAGTAATCTTTTGTTACTTTCCAACCTATCTCACTCCTTTCATTAAACAGGGTCTCCTTTTTCCTTCCATCTCCTCCCCCATCCCACGGCAGTGGTATCATAATTGCTGTCAACTTTTACAAAAAATTTTGGTGTTGTCAAAGGACAATAACCCAAGAGGTTTGTTCAGATATTTCCCACTGTTTCTCCTCCTTACCTACTCTCCCAGCAGCCTCTGAAAGCTTTTGGAACTGCTCTACCAGGTGGGGCTCTTCCTCAGCCAACTCTTTCATTGCTTTCTCAAACTCTGCTGTGGCTTGGGAAGCCAGCTCGCTGTCAAACAGTTCCTGGAAAAACTTCTCCTGGGAGGCGAAGAGGGCATCCTGCAGGGGAGAATGTGGCCAAAGTACATGTCTTACTCGGCACCGCAGTGTACATGGTTTCTGACAGAAGCCACAGGCAGTGGCTCTGGGAGACACAGTGCTTCCCTCCTGCCCACCTCCACTGGACATTCTGACTACTTCATG
>SJYA01000498.1:0-21036 GCA_006410615.1 Neotragus moschatus
GTGTGGATGGCATCACTGACTCAGTGGACATGAGCTTGAGCCAGCTCTGGGAGATGGTGAAGGACAGGGGAGCCTGGCGTGCTGCAGTCCAGGGGGTCTCAAAGAGTCGGACACGACTGAGCAACTGAATGACAACAGTCACCATCCTCAGTGATTTTGGAGCCCAAGAAAATAAAATCTGTCACTGGTGCTTTTCTTTTTTTTAATTAGGACCTTTCTAACCGGTCCAATGAACAGAAATTCTATTAACGCCCAATGTACTGCAATAGGAGGGAGGTGACAGGGAATACACGAACAACCAGGGACCAGGAGCCAGGCAGCCCGGATCTCAGTCCTGTCTATTCTCTTGGGACCCATCTCTTCCCTGTAAAGTGAGGACTAATTCTTGACTACTTCTAAATGCCTTGGCTCTTAAATCCNTCCAATGAACAGAAATTCTATTAACGCCCAATGTACTGCAATAGGAGGGAGGTGACAGGGAATACACGAACAACCAGGGACCAGGAGCCAGGCAGCCCGGATCTCAGTCCTGTCTATTCTCTTGGGACCCATCTCTTCCCTGTAAAGTGAGGACTAATTCTGGACTACTTCTCAATGCCTTGGCTCTTAAATCCTGGTCTACTTCCAGCCAGTCCTATAAGGCAAGATAGACCTGTGTATGAGAAGGCTCTGATCCTCTTGCACTCCTGAACTCAGCCAGAGGACAGCAAAGCCCTCAGCTTCAGAAGCCCACTGGGGCTCTGAGTGCCTGGATCTGTGCTCCACTTCTCCCCACTCCATCCTAATCTCCAGCCCCATGCACTCTGGCAAACATATGCTCCTTCTCCTCTGAATTTTCTAGGGCCTCATCTCCCTTGAATCTATAGAAATTGTTATGATCTATCTGACTGGCCTCCTTGCTCCATTAAGTTCATATCCTCAACCATCTCCTGACTCCATCATGCTTCTTCTCCCACTTCCAGCCTTTTACCCAAGAAGTTTCATGATACTGCTCAAGGAAACCTTCCCAGATTGGTTGATCCCAAGGCTGCCACATACAGCTGCAGTTTGTGGACTGCACAAAGGCACCTGCTGAGGGGACAAACAGGACCAGCATTCAGTTTGCCTTTTGTTGCATCATAGCTCAGAGCAGTGTTTACTGGAGGGACTCCCGTTTTTACTTTTTTAACCCCAAAGTACCACTTGCTACATGCCATAAGGAGTACATCTGCCCAGAGAGGGTTCCTTTTTGCTATTCTGTACTAAGTTTCCTTATAGACCAGCAATGTGGCCCCAGCTGTGACGCTCCTGCCCTCAATATTTTCCAGTTCCAAACCCAATCTCCCATCATCACACTGTACCGACATATTTAATTGGTTTCTTGTAAAGTTGTTTTCTTTATCCCATAATACTGAGAGCTGGGATCTTGCCTATGTTTCTGTCTCCTGGTACCTAAGAAAATGTTTTTTTCCCTCGCTCTGTTCAAGTTCAATGATAAACAAAGAGTTGAGGTCAGATACCAGGTAAAATCCAGGACCAGAAGGATCTGCAAAGCAGGACAGGGGGTTGTGGGCTTCTTTGTCAGCAAGACTATGTTCAAGGCAGCCTAGACTGAGGCAGGGGCCTGGATGATGCAGCTTCTGGGGGACCCTGTCAGCCCTGCCATCTCCCCCTCCAGGAAATGGGGCCAGTCCTATGCAAATATGTTCTTGCCCAGGAGTTTGGTTTCTTCTCCCTGGGCTCCTGGCACAGTGGCACCAATGTGAGTGGCTGCTTGGCAGGACAGAGAAGGGCGGGCTAGCAGTCCCAAGGCTCAGGTGACAGGGCTAGGCCCAGGAGACAGGGATGCTGACGGGGCTCTAGCTGCCCTCCTGATGCCAATCTCAGGCTGAAAACTCGATATTTCCACTTAGAACAAGAAACACAGGCAAGAAGGATAGGAGAGGAGGGCAGTGTACCAGGAGTGCCCCCTGCAGGTCTCACTAGGTGGCACTAGAACAGGAGAAGGTGGCACTGGGTGGGCAGGGATTTCAGGAGATGCCTGGGCGGAGGATAATGAGAAGGAAGACCATAGCTAGCATCTTCCAGGTGGCACTTGCCAGGTGGCGCTTGCCAAGAACCCGCCTGCCAATGCAGGAGACATAAAGGATGCAGGTTTTTCCCTGGGTCAGGAAGATCCCCTGGAGGAAGGCATTGCAACCAACTCCAGTATTCTTGCCTGGAGAATCCCACAGACAGAGGAGCCTGGTGGGCTACAGCCCATGGGGTTGCAAAGAGTCAGACACGACTGAGGCGACCTAGCACACACACACACACACACACACATACACACACGCACCGAATGCTTACAATATGCCAGTTCCTGCCTTGTGTCATCTTCACGACAACCTCCCCAGAGATGAACAATACAGGTGTTCTCAGTTCTTAGATGAAGAAACTGTTCACAGAGGTTACGTAACTTGCTCAAAGTGACCCAGCTCCTAAGGGACAGCATTGGGACCTGAACCCTGGACTCCGCCTCCTGAGACTACATTACTCAGGGCTCCCTTTTCTACCTTGCCAAGCCATTTCAGGAACTTCTAACTGACCAGTATCCATTTCTACATCTTCCGACTCCTTTAGCTCATCGTTCCACCTTTAAGGCAGCTGGAGAATTGAGCAACACATAGGCTATAATAATACTGATGTTGTCCATCACTCTGCGCTTTTAAGTATTTCCCTGGGGAAAGTGAACATTCAAGTATTTCCATTGCTCCAGTTTTTTCTTGATTTTTTTTTTAATCAGTGCTCCTAAATCTATGTCTTTACAGTTATGATCAATGAATAAGAATGCTTTTGGGATTCCCTTGTGGTCCAGTGGTTAGGACCCCACACTTCCATTGCCCAGGGCACTGATTTGATCCCTAGCTGGGCTTCCCTGGTGGTTCAGACGATAAACAATGTGCCTGCAACGCGGGAGACCTGGGTTCAATCCCTGTGTTGGGAAGATCTGGAGGAGGGCATGGCAACCCACTCCAGTATTCTTGCCTGGAAACTCCCCATGAACAGAGAAGCCTGGTGGGCTACAGTCCATGGGGTTGCGAAGAGTCGGACACGACTAAGCACAGCACAGGGAGCTACAATCCCACAAGCTGAGTTGGTGGCCAAAATAAGAGAATACTTTCATGTTCTGGTTTTTATGTAAGTGTGCCAACATGCATGTTTACATATACGAACATCATAACTGCTTATATTGCTTTGCCATAGATGTTGCCTTACCAAGGGGGTGGAGCATTGGGATGTGACACAGATGTGTGAGTGTGACCCCTTCTCTGCCAATATCCAACTCTGTGACATTCAGTAAACCATTTAACCTTTCTCAGTTTTAGTTTTCTCATCCATAAATAGAGAAAATAGTACTTATCTCATAAGGTATCACCCAGAGTTTTTAAATGAGATGTCTCTAGCTCAGAGCTGATACTCAGAGAATTCTTAATAGTAGTGTCAGTATTTGGAGAAGGCAATGGCACCCCACTCCAGTACTCTTGCCTGGAAAATCCCATGGACAGAGGAGCCTGGTGGGCTGCAGTCCGTGGGGTCGCTGAGAGTCGGACACGGCTGAGCAACTTCACTTTCACTTTTCTCTTTCCTGCATTGGAGAAGGAAATGGCACCCCACTCCAGTGTTTTTGCCTGGAGAATCCCAGGGACGGGAAGCCTGGTGGGCTGTCTATGGGGTGGCACAGAGTCAGACACGGCCAAAGCGACTCAGCAGCAGCAGCAATGNGGTCGCTGAGAGTCGGACACGGCTGAGCAACTTCACTTTCACTTTTCTCTTTCCTGCATTGGAGAAGGAAATGGCACCCCACTCCAGTGTTTTTGCCTGGAGAATCCCAGGGACGGGAAGCCTGGTGGGCTGTCTATGGGGTGGCACAGAGTCAGACACGGCCAAAGCGACTCAGCAGCAGCAGCAATGTCAGTATTCTGTGCTAGAGTGTCCTTCTCCCGAGCAGCCATGTGCTTCTGGTGGGCAGGGACTTATTTCTGTGACTGCTTCCACCCAGCACATTACCTGGCACTTGGGCTCCATAAGAGTTTGTTGAATGAAGAGTTATAAGCCCTAACCTAGCCTTTTCTGTTGGACATCTGGGCTGTTTCTAGACCTTTCACTGTTAACAAACTATACTCCAAAGCCCTTCTATTCACATTGCCTCGTTCAATCTGCACACCCTGTGAAGTAGGTGGAAAGAGGCTATTTGCACATATCCACGTCCTGGGAAAGATGGAGCAACTGTGGCTGACTGAAATGGGTCACCTCACAAATCAGTGACAAAGGTTAGAACTCCTGACCCTACCTCCCTTCCTCTTTTCTCTCTGACTACCTTCTTCTGGATCCGAGTGGCCTCTCCAAAATGAAGACTGTGATGGCGGGCCTGACCAAGAGCCTGACTTGAACCCAGGAAACTACCTCATGAGATCGTATTACTCAGCACCGCCTTTTCCATCTTGCCAGGCCATTCCAGGAACTTCAAACCTTCCAGCACCCAGAAGCCTGACTGGAGGTGAATTCCTGGGAAATCAAATGCCTAATTCCCAAACACATCAGGGCTTGTATTTTCTCAGAGCAAGGAGCTTCTTAGGAAAGAGCCAGCATGCCAGCTTTTCTTCTTCTTTTTTTTCCAGAGGGGTTGAGGAGGCGAGCATTGTGTTGTCCAGGAGGAGGGACTTTGGCTAAAAATAGCTATGGCGTGTGGATCAGCCTCTAGTGGTACCCAGGACTGGGGAGGGGAGGGGGACGCTCTAGAGCTGTCGCCAGACTGGTTGCTGTGGAAACAGGAGAGGAGCAGGGGAGCCTGGGAAGTGGGGATGACACAGATAGCAAGTCCTAGTCAGAGCTGCCGCTACATTTAGGAGAAACAGCAGTGCTCGCGGCTCCCACCCTCCAGGGGTGCTTGGGGTGAGGGGGAGGCCGTGTCAGGGGCATGGACGCTACCCCCCAGGGGTCTCTGCTGCCGGCTACTCTCCTGTCCACACGCTGTGAGTTGAGTTGCGGGGGACTTGGGTTTGGGCCCCTATTTCCAAGGCAAGTGGGGATTTGGGAAGAGCTGGTTCCTGAGGGAGTTTTCATCAGATCCCCTTCCAACAAATAAGCCCCCTTGCAGGCCAGCACTGTCAAGTGGGAGAAAGGGAGATTCAGCAGAATGGAGCACTGGGGTTTTCTGAAAAGGGGACACAGCATGTACATGAAATAAGGAGAAACAGGACTCTTCAGAGGGAAGCTGCAGAAATTGAGTCTTTGCTCCTGGGATGGAGGCAACCATCTCACACCTCTCCTGCCCCATTGAGGAAAATGCAGCCCCCACTTAAGGAAGATAGGAGACAGAACACAGTCAAAGTGAGGCTCACCTAGATCCCTAGGGCAATGGAAGGTGAGAGAGTTCTGGGGACCCTGACTCTGGGGTGTCTTCCCCACACATGGCAGAGAAATCTGCCTAAGCAGGCAGGTTGGGGGTCAGATGACCTAAGACCTTGAGAGAACATCTGAAAGCCACCTGGACGGAAGCTGGAATAAGTGGGCTCAGGTACTTTTCTTCAGGACCTGTGATCTCTAAGCCAATCAGTGCTTGGAGATCACTTCTCAAGGATATCCTGGGTTGCGGGGAGAGAAAGTGTTGCTCACCACTGGGGGAGGGGAAGACCCTAACCTGCCATTGCACTGGGACTCGTGTCCCCGATTCCTCCCGAAAAATATAGGGGATGCCCCCAAGCTCCAAGCCATCTTGTTTTGGTTTTTCCTCCTGCCCTGTACCCCAGCAACACACACAAACCACACATACACCCACACCCACACCCACACAGCCTCCAAAGATCTACAGAACACCTCACTCCAGAACTTAAATTCAAGAGTGCTGGGTTTGGAGTTACATATCCAGACAGCTTCTCCCCAGGACCTGGTCAAATGTCCAGACCATCTGTGGTCCTTATGTCACATCTTCCCATCCACCACTCTACTACAACCAGTCCAGGATTCCTTGGAGTGGGAGAAGAGGATGATTCCCAGGAAGAAGGGAAGGTTGAAAAGCCTTGAATCTTTATTCTTAATCTTTCCTTGTATGGGCCATACCTCCTAGGGGTCCCTAGATGCTTACGGAAGGGCTTTGGGTGTCTCTCTCTCAGGGCAGATTGCAGTCCAGAGAGCTGCTCACAAGGAAGAATTTAAAGCAAAATCAGGTAGGTTTCTCTTGGAATGTGAGATCTGAGACATATGGAGAGGGGCTATTGTGAGGATAGTCAAGGGAAGTGGGAGGCTGGGGTGGGGAGAGAACTGAAGGGAGGAGAGAGGTAAATGCGGGTGCTTCGATCACTTATCTGAGTTAAAGGCTCATTAACTCAGGCTCATATTCTGAGTTAAAGAGTAAGTTGCTAGAGGGCTACAAGCCTAATCCTGATGAACTTTGTGCTCCTTTTACCCTGGCTGCCCGTGTTGATCTCACATCCTCCGACCCTCCTGCCCATTTGCAGGCTGTCTCCACTGTGGAAATAACCCAGGGGAAATGGGGCTAACACTACAGCTGCAATGACCAGCGTCAGTCCTCAGGGAGAATTCTCAGTGGGAATTTCCTAAGGTGGGAATGTTTAACCTTTGCCCACTGGAGATTTTTCACTCGCTTTCCAGCACTTTCACTTCTCCTTAGTAAGCTTCTTGAGAGGAAGAAGATGTGCGGGTAGGGGAGCTGGGGGTAGAGTACACGAGGTCCAAAACGGGAGGAATGGGAAAGACTTTCTGTGTCAGTCTCCTGGTGAAGGGCAAAAGAGCCTGGTTAGCCGGCAGGCTGAAGGGGGAGACCAGGGATAAGGGGACTGCCTGACTTTAGCCTGGGTGGGGTGGAAGCGGGAGACCTTTGGGCAGGGAGGGCTCTGCACCGGCGAGGAAGATGAACCACCTGCTTTCAAGAAGCTCACAGCGCACAGATCTCAGGAAACTCCCTTCTTGCCCAGGGCCTTTTGCCTGGGGGTGGCCGTGAGGTGCTGCACAGCCCAGTTAGAGGCAGTGGGATCAAGATCTCTGTAATCACGCCCCGCCCTTTCCTTCTAAAATAATCGGTCATGCAGAGTGCGATCCAGTTCATACACCCTATCCCACTGGACCCTCGTGATTTTGCGAGCTGCGGGTGGGGCCAGCTAGGGCTGTGTGTATCGTTTCCCATTCTACCGATGCGGCAAGCCGTGGCTAAGAGGCAGCAAGGGACTCGCACAGGGCCACCCGGCCCCTGCGCGCAGGCCCGGACGTCTCGGCCTCTCCGGCGGGTCGCTTAATACGGCCCACCTCTCAGCCCCTCCAGGCCCCGCGCCGCCGCCGCCCGGGCAGTGACCTCGCCGCCCGCTGCCACGGCCATGGCGCAGGAGAACGCCGCCTTCTCGCCGGGCCCGGAGGAGCCGCCGCGGCGCCGCGGCCGCCAGCGCTACGTGGAAAAGGACGGGCGCTGCAACGTGCAGCAGGACAACGTGCGCGAGACGTACCGCTACCTGACCGACCTGTTCACCACGCTCGTGGACCTGCAGTGGCGCCTGAGCCTGCTCTTCTTCGTGCTGGCCTACGCGCTCACCTGGCTCTTCTTCGGCGCCATCTGGTGGCTGATCGCCTACGGCCGCGGCGACCTGGAGCACCTGGAGGACACGGCGTGGACCCCGTGCGTCAACAACCTCAACGGCTTCGTGGCCGCCTTCCTCTTCTCCATCGAGACGGAGACCACCATCGGCTACGGGCACCGCGTCATCACCGACCAGTGCCCCGAGGGCATCGTGCTGCTGCTGCTGCAGGCCATCCTGGGCTCCATGGTGAACGCCTTCATGGTGGGCTGCATGTTCGTCAAGATCTCGCAGCCCAACAAGCGCGCCGCCACGCTCGTCTTCTCCTCGCACGCCGTGGTGTCGCTGCGCGACGGGCGCCTCTGCCTCATGTTCCGGGTGGGCGACCTGCGATCTTCGCACATCGTCGAGGCCTCCATCCGCGCCAAGCTCATCCGCTCGCGCCAGACGCTGGAGGGCGAGTTCATCCCGCTGCACCAGACGGACCTCAGCGTGGGCTTCGACACGGGCGACGACCGCCTCTTCCTCGTCTCGCCTCTGGTCATCAGCCACGAGATCGACGCCGCCAGTCCCTTCTGGGAGGCGTCGCGCCGCGCCCTCGAGAGGGACGACTTCGAGATCGTGGTCATCCTCGAGGGCATGGTGGAAGCCACGGGTGCGGGCGGACCGGGGGAGGAGGAGCAGGGGAGGCGAGCGGGTGGGCGGGGAACTGGACCTAGAGGAGCCAGGGCGGACCAAGCAGGGGGCGAGGAGGGATGGAGGGGCTGTAGAGAATGGATGGAGAGGCTGGTAGAGGATGAGAGAGGCTGAGGTGAGATTCGGGACCTGGGTTGGGAGAGGTGTGTGAACAGAGTGGTCCCCCAGAGAGCCGAGGAAAAGCAGGAATCCTCCGAAGTAGCCCTGGCCGGGGCCTCGGCTAAGTGGAAATAGGGGAGAGTAATGACTGTAGCCAACCCAGTGCTTACTCCGTGCCCTGCACGGTTCCAAAGCAATTTACCCCTCTGAGCTCATTTAATCCAAGTCCCATGAAGGACCCCGCTGAGGTTATTTCTCATTCGGGGGCTCATTTTTCAGGGAGCCGAATGCCCCAGTGAGAAGTTAAGTTGTCCACAGTCATAGGCTAAATAAGCAGTGGACACAGGCAGTCTGGCTTCAGTGTTTAGGGTGCAGAGTAGGCGGGAAGGTTGAGGTTTGCAATCTTTCTCAGTACTGAGAGGTCCCGGCTTCTGGAATTTGATGGTGAGGGTTTTTTTTCCACGATCTGAATTATTCCTAGCCTAGACCTTAAGGAGAGATTGATAGCTGCTTGCGGCTCTACCTGGGTTTCCCAATCCATCAAAAGGCTCAGTCTCCACTGACAAAGGAAAGAGATGATCTGAACATTTTGAGCCCCTTTCCAGAAGGAATTGGCAGTGTACCTGTAATGTCAGAACTTCCAACTCAGGCCTCCACAGTGAAAGGTTCGGGAGCAAGTAGGACAAGACCAGTGCAGCAGGACCAGCAAATGAGTCCTTTGATACCTGAGATCCAGAAGAGGGAGAGGGTACTTCTCTGGCAGTTCAGCGGTTGAGACTCTGAGCTGCCAGTGCAGGAGGTGGGGCTGGATCCCTGGTCTGGGGACTAAGATCCTGCATGCTTTGGTGGGGCCCAAAACATTTTTTTTTAATGGGGATAGAAATGGGAGGAGAAGATTGCAAGTGGATAACCAAAGGCCCACCAGGTGGCCCTGTGGTTCCTGCCTGTGTTGTCCCCTGCTGGCTTATCCTAGGTTGGTGCCAGCAAACACGCTTCGCTCTGAGCCTGTACCACTGTCTGCCTCAGTGTTCCTCACTCCTTCCCCCACACTGTACCCCCCACCCCATTCCCTTCGCTTCCCCCACTCACCCTGTTTCCTTTCCTCTCATCTCACCAGCTGGCACTCTTGCTGGTACCTGGGAAATCCCTGCCCAAGCCTCTTCTCATGTACTGGCCAGCCCCTCACCCTCCTCCTTGAGCCCCCTCTCTCCAGGGTCACTTTTGCTTCCTCTGCCCCTCCTCTCCTGGGCATTCCCTCTGCCAGCCAAAGGAACAGAGAATGCCAACGTCCCCACACTGGCTCGAGGTGGGGCTTTCAGTGCTAAGAGACGGTCTCTGATCAGCTAGTGTTCATGCTTCTGTTCCCCTTTGTTCGAGGGTAGATATGAGCTGAGGGGGATGTGAGAGACCCCAAGCAGAGGAGAAGCATTTGCCCCAGTGGCTGTGGCCACCCCACAGGGAAAACAGGACCCACGGCCGTGGCAAGGGGTACGGGGAGGGCAGGTGAAGGAGAGAGGGAGGGGAGCTTGTTGGATTTTTCTAGAGAGACAAAGTTGGAAAGGATGGTATTTTGGGTGAGAGAGTCAGTATCCAAAATGCTTCTGAAAAGCAAGTATAATGAGCCAAAACCCAACAAGATGACATTTAAAAGGAATAAATATAAAGTTCTAGATTTAGGCTTAAAAAAAAAAATCACTTATGTAAGCACAGCATGGAAGAGCTCTGGTGAAAAGAGAACTGGGGGTTTTAGTTGGCCACAGGCAATGTGATACAGCTTCCCAAAATGTTTATATAATGTAAGCTTGGGCCCTATTAGCTAAAGAATCATGGGCAGAAGGAGAGGCAGTGAGCCCTCTCTTATGCATGCCTCAGGCCACGGTTAGAGTATTTATCACATCCAAAGTGCTTAAAGCATCCTCCTTGNTGGCCACAGGCAATGTGATACAGCTTCCCAAAATGTTTATATAATGTAAGCTTGGGCCCTATTAGCTAAAGAATCATGGGCAGAAGGAGAGGCAGTGAGCCCTCTCTTATGCATGCCTCAGGCCACGGTTAGAGTATTTATCACATCCAAAGTGCTTAAAGCATCCTCCTTGGCCATTCTGGTTTGCAGTCAAGAAAGTAAAATTTTTGGAAGCCAGGTCACAGGAATGGTGAAGGGAGACAGATAGAAAGAGAGAAGACATGATGAAACCGGAGACTCCTGCTTCCAGTTACTTAAAGGGATGTCCTAAAACAGAGGAATGAGACTAAGGGAAGCAGATTTTGGCTCTGTATAAAGAACGATAGTAGAGCTATTACACAAAAGAGGGGATTCCTTGTGAGGTGGTGAGGTCTTAATCCTAGGAGGTAATCAAGTGCAAGCTAAGTGCACATTATTGGGAATGCTCCAGCGGGGTACCCTGTATGGAGAGGCAAGCTGGACTAGATGATCCCCAAGGTCAGTCTCAAGGTTAAGCTTGTCTGTTTGGCATCTCCAATGGAGGGGAAGGGAGAATGTGGGCCAGAGATCAAGAGTTGGGGTAAATGGAGGGGAGGAGGGGTACAAGAATGGGGAAGGAAGAGAAAGTGGACCAAAGGGGGTTGCAGGCCCTTGAGGAGGGCTAGAGGCAAGAGTTTTAGGAATAGGGTTGTGGAATGACACAGGAGAGGTAAGGCTCCACTGGGATCCCCTTGACCTATGCCCCTTCCCCCAGGAATGACATGTCAAGCTCGGAGCTCTTACCTGGTGGACGAGGTGCTATGGGGCCACCGCTTCACTTCAGTGCTGACCCTGGAGGATGGCTTCTACGAAGTAGACTATGCCAGCTTCCACGAGACCTTTGAGGTGCCCACACCTTCATGCAGCGCCCGGGAGCTGGCCGAGGCCGCGGCCCGACTGGACGCCCATCTCTACTGGTCTATCCCCAGCCGGCTGGATGAGAAGGTGGAGGAGGAGGGGGCTGGAGAGGGGGCTGGAGAGGAGGCAGGAGAGGCGGCGGGAGAGGCGGCGGACGAAGGGGCTGGGGTTGACAAAGAGCAGAATGGCTGCCTGCCACCCCCAGAGAGCGAATCCAAGGTATGACCAGATTCCTCCAGACCCCTGTGGCAGGGCCAGACACAGGTACCTGGGCAGCTGAATATCGTAGATGGAGAAGGAGTCCGGCAAGGTCCCTATGAATGCACCAAAGCTGGAGAGCCCCTCAGAATCTCAGGTCTGGGATCCAACTTGGATAGGAGAGATCCTGATTTCAGGAGACTGGAGGGTGGGGATGGGTGAACTTACCCAGCCTGTCTGTGTTTGACCTTCCTGTCTGTTCATGGGTGGATATGTGGTCAGAAGGATGGGCCTGTGTGAGCCGGATGAGAAGATGGAGGCAGAGAGAGACAGCCGGTAGACAGAGAAATGGGCTGACAGGCTGGTGGGGCGCTCAGGGCTGCCGCTAACTCACAGAGCATCTCTGTGCAGATTCGAAAAAGGCACCCTTTTCCTCTGGACTGACACCACCCTAAACCTGGGCGCACGGCTCGGGGAGCAGATGTGGGCTGCGTTTTAGCCTCCACTCTTCTCCTCAGCCAGCCTCCCTGAGTTTGGCGTGTCTGCCTCACTGGACGCAGCAGCCTGAGCTGGCCCAGGGCAGAGAAAGCTGGAAAGAGGCAGGCAGAGAGGGAGAGGCTGTCCTCCCACCTCCACCCCCGCCACTGTGACAGGCTAGGGGCAGGCTGAGAGGCTGCAGGGGCAGCCAGTAGGGTGTGAAGGACCTCATCCATAATGCAGGGAAATGAACTGTAGGGGAGATGCCAGAGCTGGGGCCCTAGGGCCCTGGGGCTGGGCCTGGGCACGGCAAGCTGAGGACGACCATCTTCTAACAGCGGAGGGAGACCTCAGAAGTGCCACTGCAGAGGCAGGAGGGGA
This sequence comes from Neotragus moschatus, assembly GCA_006410615.1. NCBI lineage: Eukaryota > Metazoa > Chordata > Mammalia > Artiodactyla > Bovidae > Neotragus > Neotragus moschatus. The sequence continues at coordinate 12,238 of SJYA01000498.1, forward strand.
GAGCAGGGTTGTGAAGAGAGGAACCAGGGGAGACATGGAGCTGGGACACGGGGCCCTCGGGAAACAAGACTCAGTCTTGGGGTACAGTGAGAGGGAGTCATTCACATGGCTCACTGCCTGCCAGCTGGGTCCAGAGCACTGACCCGGGCATTTGTGGGGAAGATGGCCAGAGATCCGATTCCTATTCGGGGAATACAGCACGTGCACATGGGAAAGACAGAGACATATGCCTTTGGCAACTGTTTCAAACCAAGAACCTGGGCAATCTCTCTGAGTAAGGGTGGGAGGGCTCGGTGATGAGAAAGCCGAGGACTGAGTCGGACCTAGAGAGTGACTTGAGCCAGCAGTCGTGAACTGGGGTGGGCATCAGGGTCAACCTGGAGGGCTCGGGGACACAGATGGTTGAGCCGCACTCCCAGAGTTTCGGACACAGTAGGGCTGGGGCAGAGACCAAAACTCTGCATTTCTAACGTGTCAGGGCCTGATGCCGGAACAGGGACCACACTTTGAGAAGCCCTCCCCTAAGCAGACTGGGGGTTCTGTCAGGAAGTGGGCATCAAGCTGAGGACTCTCTGAGGATCCTTGGGAAGGAGACTGAAATATAACGGGTGGAGAATTGTGGTGGGGGAAAGGGGACCCTGAAACCCAGGCTGAAGAGTTTAACTCTGGACTCAGGGACTCACCCATCAGTGAAAATAGGGCGGTGACAAGCTAGAGATGGGGTTCGGTAAGGGCTTCAGGGGGCTCCTGGGGAGGCAGTGGGAGCTTGAGGAGGAAGGGCATCAGTGACAGAGGATGGACTCCCACCTGGGACTCGAGGTAGGCTTGAACGTGGGAGAAGCTTGAGAGAAAAGCGAGAGTCCAAACATCTGGATGTGGCTGTGGCCTGCCGTCTGCCCAGTTGGGACAGGAGCCCCTGGAGACATGTTCCCATGCCACGTGCATCCCCTTCCTGGCCTCATCCCAGTCACCAGCGAGGCCCTCCATCCCAGGATGATGAAGGGAGAGCAACAGCGAGTCAAGAAGGGGCAGAGATGGGGGGGACCTGTGGCTGGGAGAGACGTGTACACACGCACAAGCACACCATCCCCAGCAGCGACCTCCAGCCCTTGGCCCTGGCCACATCCTGCTCTTGAACTTTTAATAAAAGTCTGAACTCCTTGGGGGGGAGCACCCCACTGTGCTGCATTCTAGGCTGCGAAGCTGGGGTCCCACGAGATGCTGTACCTCCTGGAAGCAGGAAGGAGCCATGCCAGCTCAGAGAGGACGTCTTTCCTCAGATCAGGGTCACCTGGGCCACCATCAGTCAAAGATGAGGTCCCTGCACCCTGGCATCAGTTGTTAGGGGGTGGACCAGGGTGTGCTTTTGGTTCAGTTTGCTGAGACAGCTGGAGTCTGGATAGACAGGAGGGGACTGTTGGTGCCCACGCTTGCTCGTGAGGTCGTTCACCCACTAAGAATGAGCCCACTGCAGAAAACTGAGGCTGGACGGGAGGCCTGAGACCCTGCTGCCCCTCTCTTCACGCTCAGCCACCTCTCAGGGTCCCGCTGTGTGCGGCGCAGGGAGTCTGGAGACCTGGGTTCGAGTCCTGACACTGTCGCTACTTAGTTCTATGACTCTGGGCAAGTCGCATCACTTCTCTGAGCCTCGGTTGCCCCATCTGTAAAAACAACACTTGGCAAACTGGTAATGCTCAATAAATGTTCAAATCACTGAGTTGAAAGAGATCAGAGAATCCTTAGGCAGAGACAAATTCCGGGAGCCCCAAGGGCGTGGGAGGGGATGGGGGGGCAGTCAGGAGGAGCAGGGGCTTTGTAGGGGCTCCTCTGAGTGCTGTCCGCCGGCCACCCAGGCCGCTGTGTCCTGGGGCTTCCATTCTGCCGCTGTCAGACCGAATGATGAAGATCAGGAGAGAAAAGCTGAGGCCCCAGGGCCTGGGGGGAAGAGGCAGCTCCAAGATTTCGCCTGATCAAGAGACTGAGACTGTAGACTAGCGCGGGAACTCAGAAAGGAGGGCACTGGGCCCTGGAACGCCCTGCCCCGCAACCTGGGAGAAGTCTTGAGGCGAAGCCGTGCTCATCTGGAACTCACCCCCTTCCTCCCTTCCCGCCCCAAGCAAGAATCCCAACAAGAATTGGCTCTGCACTGACAGCTCGGACAGCAGATGGGACCCAGGTGTCCCCTCCTGGGGTGGGTGGCATGGCCCACGGAGGCCAGATGGCGTTTGTAGGGGGAAGAGCGGCCCAGGTTGTCCAGAAGAGGCCGTCAGCCCCCAGCAGCCTCCCTGCCACCCGTCCCAGCCCCCACAGCAGGGAAGACACAGCCAGCCCGGATTTTATAAAACAAGTTTATTCACATTTTAGAAAAACTAATTCTAGGACAGGGAACTGCCTCCCTTTGGGCTGGGTATGAGATCATGAACAGAAGGCCAGAGGGAGGAGCTTGGGAAGGAAGGCGTGGAGGATGGGGGGCCAAGTCTCCCACTCTGGGTGGGAGTCGGTCAAATAAATTAAAGGAAGGGCAGGCAGAGGGAGAGGGTATTCAGACACCAGAGGCAGGCTTGCGGCTGGGCTGGAAAACAGTCACACCTGCAGGAACAGGAGAGCACACGGTGAGGGGGCTCGGGAGAGCGTGATTCCCTCCTGGCCCTTGCCAGGGTCCCGCAGAGCTGAGAGCGGCTGGGTAGGGCCAGGGAGGGAGCCATTCATCTCACGACTGGGGAAGACGGGGCTGGGGGTTCTCACCCCTCACCTGGGGTGCGAGGAATCACCGTTTCCGCAGCCTCTTCATGAAACAGCAGGTGATGGAGCCGAGGATGGTGGCTCCGATGACTAGCGCAACCCCCGCGCCCACCACCAGGGGCACAAACAGAGTGTCCAGGGCTGGGCGAGAGAGGATGGCTCTGTTCAGCCTGGGGTGTCCCTGCTCTCCACCCACAGTCCCACCCGTCTGCCAGCACCCTCTGTCAAGCTGTCCACACCACCTCCCCCCACAACAGTCTTCTGCCGGCTCCCTGCCCTCTCTGCACTCAAGCCAGTACCCACCACCAGGACACTGGAGCAGCTGGGTGGCAAATGGCTGAAAGCTGGACTTTTGGAGGAGAAAGAGGAACCAGAGGGACAGCTAGTGGGAAGATCAGATGCAAAGGAGAGGACAAGAGCGGGGGATGGGGGAGGCCTGAGCAAGGAGGAGAGAGCAAGCGTCACTCACCATGCGTGTATGGGTAGACTGTGACAGGCCCTGAGCGGGCACTGCCCGCCTGGTACCAGCTGTAGTCGGCGTGCTGCACCCAGGCGCTGGGGGCGCAGTGGTACACGCCTTCGTCCTCAGGCCCCAAGCCGTGCAGTCTCAGCCGATGGCTTCGGGGCCCCACCAGCTCCACGCTGACGGGGCCTCCTCCAGGCCGGACCCCCAGCTCCGCCACACCGTCCTGGCCCACCCCGCCCACCAGTTGGGCAGGGGCAGAGCTCAGCTCCCCCTCCTCCGGCCGCTCCACCCACCAGCTGGCAGCGAGCCGCAGCCCAGGGGGGCCGCCCCGCACGGAGATGTTGCAGAGCAGGGAGGCAGTCTCCCCGCGGTACACTGCACCTCCTGCTAGCCAGGCCACCGCCTCCAGCACCACACCTGCACAACGAAGGTCAGAGGTGAAAGGTCAGGGCACACGGGGTTAGGACCACTGTCCAAGCAACCCCCCAGAAATTCAGTGTTCCCACAATCTTAGGAGTGTGAGGCTGAGACATGGAGGCAGCTGATGGAGAGGGAGAGAGGCTCAGAAACGGAAGGGAAAGGTCCTACAGACCCCGAAACCTGTCCAGGGTCCAGGCTGCCCTGCTCACCTTCTTCTCGGACGTGCACGGGGAGGGGCCGGGAGCGAGCACTGGCGGCTTCACGAAGCCGGGCCCCAGACCCTCGGACGTAGGCCTTGGCTAGGCAGCGGTAGGTGCCTGCATCCCCAGGCCGAGCAGCCTCCAGCCGTAGCCGGTAGGTTCGGGAGGCCACCTTCTCCATGGCAATGTGCCGGCCCTCGTAGCCAGGGCCCAGGCTGCCCACTCCCTCTGTGTCCAACTGGGCCACCAGGCGGCCGGGCCCAGGTGCCCCCGCGGGTGCCATCTCCCAGCCCACGGAGTACGCGGCATGACGGCCTGGGGGGGGCAGGGCCCCCGACACGTTGCACAGCAGCTCCAAGGGCTCCCCTGGGCCGACCCGACGCTCACCAGGCCCTACTGTCACTGCCAGCTGGCTGGCTGAAACACAGGCAGGAAAGGAGTGTCAAGGAGCCAGGAGAGGACATGGAGCACCTGTCCTCCCTTGACAACAGGAAACTGCCCCCCAGTTCCCCACCCAGGGGCCCGACTCTCACCCTCAGCCACGGTCCTCCCATCTCCACACCCATTTCTGAGCAGAGAAAACCCATCACGGGGACAGATGCTAACAGGAGGCAATGCTAACAAGACTGCTCACTTGAGGTCTCGGACCACGGTCCTCTAGTGTCCCTGAGATACTCTGGCTCCCAGCTGGCACTAGGGGATCCCAGGCACTCACACAGTGTCTGAACATCCACGTGCGCCAGCACAGCCCTCTTCTCTGCGATCTGGGCCCAGCTGCCATCCGGATCCTGAATCCACTCAGTGGCAGTGCAGTGGTAGGTGCCTGCATCATCCGCCTGGGCACCGCCCAGCACCATGCGGTACCGCTCGGACCCCTCCTTGCCCAGCCTCAGCTCCCCGGCCGCCAGTCGCGCAGCATAGGGAGCTCCAGCGTCCACCGCCAGATCGGGCCGGAGCCCCACCACTTCCTGCAGAGTCGTTCGCCCCACAGGCGCCTCGGGCACGGCTCGCCCAAAGGACACGGCCAGGTGTGTGTGCTTCTGCGTGCTTGTCCTCGCCAGGCAGCCCAGTGCCAGCTCCTGCCCCTCATGCACTGTGAGGCGAGGGGGTGAAGTCGGGGCCTGGCGGCCTCGGGGCCCCGGGGGGCTAGCAGACACCTGCAGCGTGTCTGGAAGAACTAGAGAGAGCAGGTGGAGTGAGGGGGCGCTGTTGACCTGTATGAGCGGTTTTCCACCTACAACTTTTTTCCCTAAATAGACCGTGAGATCCTAGAAGGCAGAAACTTCGTGTTGTATCATTCCTTCTGTAACCCAGTGGTGCCAAGCACAGCGCTGGGCACACAGCAGGCACTCAATAAATATTTGCTGCGTTTCATAGAACCAGCTCATCGCCTACTCACCCTTATGTTTGAGAGTGACCCCTCTTTGAAATACTCAGCAAAGTGGCTCTGCCTTCCTTCCCAGAAGACAAAGAAACTTAAGAGAGCAAGAATGTCACATGGTCTCCCTCTTCCTACCCTGCCTCTACTTTCCCCACTCCTCCCCCAGATCTGGATGCTGAAATTTCCAGGAATGGAGTCCGTTCATCCTATGGGGCTCCCCTACCCAGGGAATGGAAAACTTCAGGACACTTCCCCTTCTCCCAGGAAGCCACTTGATAGAGTAAGAGCTGTGCTGTGCCTAGTCACTCAGCTGTGTCTGACCCTGTGTGACCCCATGGACTGTAGCCCGCCAGGCTGCTCTGTCCTTGAGGATTCTCCAGGCAAGAAGACTGGAGTCAGTTGCCATGCTTTCCTCAATAAGAGCTGTGGACTGGAATGAAGAGTTCTGGGTTAGAGTCCCAGGCCAGTCACTAATTTGCACAAAGACAAATTAGGGGACTTCCCTGGATCTCAAGTCCATCTTGAGTTGTGGCTGGCCCTGACTTCCTGCCTTTGGGAGAGAGTGGCCCCACCCTCTCAGGGCCCAGTACCTCTCAGTTCCACTTTGCCGCTGTAGCTGCCCAGGTAGCGGGCATCAGTGGAGGGTGTGTAGCATTCGTAAATGCCAGCATCCTGGGCCTGCAGGCGGGAGATCCTGAGCACCGCGGCATCGCCCTGCAGACGCTGCACCTGAACCTCGCCAGCTGCCACTCGGGGCCCAAAGATGGCGTAGGAGAACCGGGTGTCCCTGGTGCTGACAATGCCCAGGGCGGCCTCTGGGGCCTCAGGCCTGTACAGGAACCACTCGAAGTCCTGCTGGGCAGAGCCCTCGTAGTCAGTGACATTGCAGGAGATGGAGATGGCAGTGCCAGCCACGCGGTACAGGGGCCCCTGAGGGACCAGCACTTCCCGGGCACAGCACCCAATTCCTACGGGGAAGGACGAAGTTAGGCATGCCTGGGTCCTCACTGCATCCCCCCAGCACCCGCATCATCCTTGCTGCCTGCTTGTGAAAGGAAAGGAAACCCGAGGACACTCGGTGTACAGCTTGGGCCCCGTTCTGAGAACCAGGAAAGGATGCTGGGAGGCAAGACACCTGGGTCTCAAGGAGGTGGTGGGAGAGAGCCCGGTTAGCCTCAGAACCCAGAATCATCCCTGTTCCAGGCAGGCCAGAAGCAGAGCAGCTATGTGCAGGAAGTGGTGTATCTGCTTTCTGATTTAACCATTCCTTGATTCCAGCTGCACCTCCCCTTGTTACCCCACTCTCCTGTCTGTGGACCAGGTGAGCCTTCTAGCTAAGGGATCCTGAGACCACATGTTCCCCTTCTTTGTTTAAAGGAGCTGGAAAAACTTTGATCAGAAGGGCTGGTTGGCCCAGCTGTGTCACCTGGGCCAGAGGACTCCAGACAATGGAGCCACTGGCCCGGGCAGGAGAGGGTACAGGCCCAGTCAGTTCTCACCACAGCATCCCTCCCCTCTCTCCAGCTGTGTCATGAGCTCACTGCTTCTCCGCCCCCTGGGGCTGCCGAGGCAGCTGAGGCTCATGGGGCAAGAACCAGCCTCTGCCCTGAGCTCTGGGGGCAGAGGCTACCCTCCCCCACCAGTGCCTGCCAACCTTCCCCGAAGGCCCAGCTGACACACAATCCTCCCCCCACCCCACCCCAACACTCCCTAAACAAAAGCCTTAATTTGCATATAGTGTGCATTCATTTACATACCGCTCCCTTCCTGTAGGGAGGCTGTAACCACCACCACCCGGCCCCCCACCTGCCCTCACGGTTGTTCCCTCCCATTTTTCTCTCCTCAGAGAGGCCAAAACTCTTCTTCACCCCACCCTCACTCCTAGCCTGCCCTCAAAGGGTAGCCTCGTGGCCTTGGAGGGCTCAGCTTCTTCTTCTGTCTTTCCACAGCCCCAAATCACAGAATCTCAGGACACAAGCAGGGCTGGGTCAACTCTCTACCTCCATCTTACAGATGAAAAAGGTAAGGTATGAGAAGTAGAATGTCTTGGCCAAGTTCCTACTATCCTTGGCTGGCCTCCCTGTGCCCCTGTAGAGGGACAAAGAGAGGCAATGGGAACATACAAGGGGAGGCCTGAGGGCAATGGCCTCACCAAGCAGAGCATCACTCCAGGGACAGACCCCAACCCTTCTGCAGGGGCGGGAGGAAAACACCTAGTCTGTAGTCAGACTGTCCTCCAGAAGCCCTCCCCATAGCTCCGTCTTCTCCCTGCGGCTGAGTCATGGGAAGACCTCGTGGTCGCTCGGTTAGAGCACAGGCTGGGAGTCCGGAAGCCAAAGCCGAGTTCCAGCTCCCTGACCATCCCCAGCTGTGCAGTGTGGNTAGTCAGACTGTCCTCCAGAAGCCCTCCCCATAGCTCCGTCTTCTCCCTGCGGCTGAGTCATGGGAAGACCTCGTGGTCGCTCGGTTAGAGCACAGGCTGGGAGTCCGGAAGCCAAAGCCGAGTTCCAGCTCCCTGACCATCCCCAGCTGTGCAGTGTGGACTAGCCCCATCCACACTACACTGGAGGAGAGCTAGGAGCTTCCACTTTGACAGAGAGAGAGCCTGTGACTCAGAAGGGCCCTGCCCCAGGGCATTTCATAATGAGCAGGACCTTCGCTGGCCTCGGGGCAGACTCTGCTCAGGAGGGCCCCCTCCCATCTTCCTGGCTCTGCAACTGCTGATGCTTGGAGATCCCCATGGGAAAGTCACCCTCACCGCCTTGGGAAACCATCTGCCAGGCAGCTCTCTCCAGGCCCCCTCCTGTGGGTTAGCAGAGAAGGAGAGCAGAGACCTGCTTTGGGTCTCTGGTGTGGGTTCAAATCCAAGCCCCAACATTCACTCAGTGTGTTCTCCAGGGCAAAGTTATTTCATTTTCCTCACCTTCAAAGTGACAGTAAGTGCCCATATCCAGAACACTCAGATCCCAGTCTCTCTTATCTCTCTGCNAAGGAGAGCAGAGACCTGCTTTGGGTCTCTGGTGTGGGTTCAAATCCAAGCCCCAACATTCACTCAGTGTGTTCTCCAGGGCAAAGTTATTTCATTTTCCTCACCTTCAAAGTGACAGTAAGTGCCCATATCCAGAACACTCAGATCCCAGTCTCTCTTATCTCTCTGCACCACACTTACCCTGGGCTTCTCTCTGCGCCACGCTGCCCACTGGGGAAAAGAGGCCCAGTGCTAGGTAACCAGGGCCCACAGCTCCCTGCTCTGTATGGCTCCACCTAGGGCCCCAAGGAGAGGACTCATTCTAGTCCCACAGGGCCCCGGGACCTATGCAGTACAGGGAGGCCGCTTGGCTCTGGGATGGAGCGCTGGTCTAGAAACAGGCGGCTAGGGCTACGTCAGCCTCTGCCTTAACTATGGCAGCTCCGAATCCGGGCACGAAAGCTACCCCCTCACTGCCGTGTTCTGGTTTCAAGGGTTGCAGTCTCCCGAGTCTGTGTAGGCAGCCACTGTCCCAGCCCTCCTCCCCAGGCCAGCCCAGGCCATTCCCACTGTCACTGCCCTGATGCAGCCTTCCAGCAGTGGCTCAGACAGCCCACCGTGA
>SJYA01000499.1:476-27344 GCA_006410615.1 Neotragus moschatus
CAGTCCAGGTTTGATGCAGGATACAGGGTGCTTGGGGCTGGTGCACTGGGATGACCCAGAAGGATGGGGGGTTCAGGATGGGGAACACGTGTATACCCGTGGCAGGTTCATGTTGATATATGGCAGAACCAATACAATATTGTAAAGTAATTAGCCTCCAATTAAAATAAATAAATTTAAATTAAAAAGAAAGAAATTAATGGCAATAAAAACACATGGGATGTGATCCAAAGCTGCAATTCCAAGTTATCACACGGCTTAAATGTATATCAAGTATGAGTGAATGCAAATTAATTAAAAACTCAATTTAAAAAGTCAATGAAATGATAAAACAAAAATATTGAACAAAAATACTAAAACAGTAGACAAAAGGCATAAAGATAAATGAAATTAATAAACTAGAAAAGAAAAGAGTGGACTCTGATTAAAAATATTTAAAGGTGACTCTTGGAAAATGCCAGAAAAATAAGCAAAGCTCAGGAAAATATGATTGAGGGAGAAGCAAAAACACAACCCCTGCCAAGGCTGAGAAAGAAGCTGGACAACAAACTGCGAGAAGAGAGACATAAACGTAAAGAACAGACTTCTGCACTCAGTGGGAGAAGGAGAGAGTGGGATGATTTGGGAGAATAGCACTGAAACATATACACTGCCATATGTAAAACAGATAGCCAGGGAGAGCTTGATGTATAAAGCAGGGCAGTCAAGGCCTGTGCTCTGACAGCCTGGAGGAATAGGGTGGGGAGGGAGGTGGAATCAGGATAGAGGGGACACATGTATACCTATGGCCGATTCGTATTGATGTATGGCAAAAATCATCACAATATTGTAGAGCAATTATCCTCCAATTCAATAAACAGACACATTTAAAAATTTGAAATTAAAAAAAGAAAAAAACTGTGGTTCTGGAGGACCAGATTGTGGCTGCAGTGCTAGTTCTAAAAGGATGGAGAAATTCCTAACTGCAGGCAGACATGCAGACATATATACTTGTGATGACATTAGATAATTCACAGTGAAAGAAAGACAAATGAGATACCCCAGGCCTTGGCTCAAAATATGAAGAGAAAGTAAGGGGTATTTTATGACTATGGTAAGTGATTCTCTTACTGCCTGTATTCACTAAGCTGAGACCATCGAAATCCACTTTGAGAAATTCATTTTGTAGGCTGACAAATTAAAATGCCTGTTGAGTTCACAACCTCCCCAGATTTCTTATATGAAAATTATAGCATTGATGAAAAAGAGTGGATTCGTGACCCATAGGATGTAGTTACTACTGAGGAAAAAGAAGTGGAGAACTCTGACTCTCCAAGGCCCCATGAAACAATTCCCACTTCACATGCCTCACCGCTTCCTGCTGTATCTTTGAAGTAACATAGCAATCTCCATTGTGTCTCGCCCTTCACTTTTATTCTGTCAATGTCTAAAAACTAGTAGCTAAGAAGGAGATATACAGAATCAGAGAAGAAAGTAGTCCCAACTAGGCAGAACTGCAAAAAAAAACATGCTAACCTCTCATAGGTACAGTCACCTGCGATAATGCATTCAGAGTGTTAGATCAGGCAGACAGATATGGCTCTGAAAATGTTCTGGGTTGTTAATAGAAACCTGGACCTAATCTTGGCCCAGCACTCTGGCAGCACTCAAGTCCAGAAATCACGGGCCCAATATAGCAAAAGACAGCCAAAGACTGCCAAAGATAGTTAAATTATAGCATTAAATTTTATCTCTATGATTCCTGCTCATTTTTTGACCCTTTCATTTTGTGTATGTATAAACTTGTTACCTATATGTGTTACATAGATACATATGTATACATATGTGTATATAAACATCTTTATTTCTTTTAAGAATCAATTAGCAAGGAAAGACCTGAATATTGAAAAGAACTTCTGAATAACCTGGATGGTTTTTTCCTCTTATGTCTACAGCTTGGGAAACAGCTGAAATAAAGTGGAATGGGAATGAAAGAATCCTAAGGGCAGGTGGACCACTTGAAATAAACTAGGCATAGTTTATGCAGTAATCAGGGCTCATGAAAGTCTATATATATATACAATCGACTTTCTCTGTTAAGTCTTCAGAAATAAATCAAATAATAAAACCTCACTTGATTTGTATAATCTAAAAATGTTTTAGACACTCTAGGATAAGTGAAGAGAAGAATGACTCGAACCAGTACAGCAGAGTTACCAGCTTATTGAGAGCCTCTCATTTAATTCTTAGGCCACAGTTCTGAGGTCCTGATATAAAGGAAAGTCTCCTGAAGTGATAATATGATCCATAGAAAAAAAAAAACTTTCATGGTAGGAATACCAGGCAAAAGTCAATGGATCCTACCCTGTCTGCTTTCTGGGTTTAACTGAAGATATTAGTACCACCATTAAAGATCCCAAAGGTGCGAATATGTTGATTCCTTTTAATTTCTACTCAAATTCTTGATAGAACTATTACTAAGGATGATGGGTTTTAAAGACTTCTGATGGAACTCACAAAAATAGCTTGAAATGGATTCATGACTTAAATATAAGATTTGAAACCATAAAACTCCTAGAAGGAAACATTGGGGGATAGCTCCTTGGCATTGGTATTTTTTTGGGGGGAGGGGGATTTGACAAAAAGACGTACAAGCAACAAAAGCAAAACCAAAATGGGACTATGCCAAAGTAAAAAAAGCTTTTACAGAGTGGAAAGAAACCACCATCAAAATGAAAAGGCCACCTACAGAACGGGAGATATATTTGCAAATCACATATCCAGTAAGGAGTCAATATCCAAAATATAAGAAGCTCACACAACTTAATAGCAAAAGAAAACCCACAAATTTTTCAGCAAGCAAAGGACTTGAATTTTACCAAATCAGATACACATGTCCAACAAGTTTATTAAAAGGTGCTCAACATCATTAATAATAAGGGAAATGTAAGTCAACTATAAGGAGTCATCAACTCACACCTGTTAGGATGCCTTTTACCAAAAAGATAAGAAATAAGTCTTAGCAAGGGTGTGGAGAAAAGGGAACCCTTTTGTACTATTGATGGAACCGCAAATTGGTGGTACTAGTGGTAAAGAATCTTCCTGCTAATGCAGGAGATGCAAGAGACCCCTGGGTTGGGAAGATCCCTTGGAGTAGGAAATGGCACCCCACTCCAGTATTCTTGCCTGGAAAATCCCATGGACAGAGCTGCCTGGTGGGCTACAGTCCATGCAGCTGTAAAGAGTTAGGTACAACTGAGCACACTATGAAAAAGAGTAAGGAAGTTCCTCAAAAATAGAAAATAGAACTACCATCAGTTCAGAAAAAGAGTAAGGAAGTTCCTCAAAAATAGAAAATAGAACTACCATCAGTTCAGTTCAGTCGCTCGGTCATGTCTGACTCTTTGCAACCCCGTGAATCGCAGCACGCCAGGCCTCCCTATCCATCACCAACTCCCGGAGTTCACCCAAACTCATGTAAATCGAGTCAGTGATGCCATCCAGCCATCTCATCCTGTTATCCCTTCTCCTCGTGCCCCCAATCCCTCCGCACATCAGGGTCTTTTCCAGTGAGTCAACTCTTCGCATGAGGTGGCCAAAGTATTGGAGTTTCAGCTTCAACATCAGCCCTTCCAATGAACACCCAGGACTGGTCTCCTTTAGGATGGACTGGTTGGATCTCCTTGCAGTCCAAGGGACTCTCAAGAGTCTTCTCCAACACCACAGTTCAAAAGCATCAGTTCTTCAGTACTCTGGTTTCTTTACAGTCGAACTCTCACATCCATACATGACCACTGGAAAAACCATAGCCTTGACTAGACGGACCTTTGTTGGTGATCCAGCAATTCTACTTCTAGTTATATACCTAAAGGAAACAAAATCAGTTACTTCATAGAGATATCTGCACTCCTATTTTTTTACAGCCTTATTCACAATAACTAGGATACAAAACCCACCTAATTGTCCATCAATAGATAAACATGTAAAGATGTGGTATATACTGAGCCACCAGGAAGCCCAGTATATACTTACAATGGAATATTATTCACCATGAGAAAGATGTAAATCCTGTCATTTGCAATACATGGATGAATCTGGTGGACATTATGCTAAGTAAGCCAGACAGAGAAAAACAAACTGCACAACCTCATTCAAATATGAAATCTTAAAAAATTAAAAAGTCAAACTTAGAGAAATAGAATGACCATTATTAGGGCCTGGAGGGTGGGGAAAGAGGTGCTAATCAAAAGGTACAAACCCTCGGTTGTAAGATGAGTAAGTCCTGGCGATCTAATATACAACATGGTAACCACAGATAATACTATACTGTAGACTTGAAATTTACTAAGAGAATAGACTTAACCATTCTCACCACACACATAGAAAGAGGTGATGGACATGCTAATTAACCTGATCACAGTGATCATTTCACTATGTATATATGTATCAAATCATCACATTATACACTCTAAATATGTAAACACAATTTTATTTGTCAATTATACCCAGTAAAGCCAGAGGGAGAGGGCAAAGAATACTGGTGAAACTTTCAAACTTAAACAGTCACTCCATTGTGGCTCCTATTTATATACACGTGCTAAGTTGCCTCAGTCATGTCCGACTCATGGCAACACCATGGACTGTAGTCTGCCAGGCTTCTCAGTCCGTGGGATTCTCCAGGCGAGAATACTGGAGTGGGTTGCCATGCCCTCCTCCAGAGGATCTTCCCAGCCCAGGGGTCAAACCCACGACTCTGATGTCTCTTGTATTGGCAGGCAGGTTCTTTACCACTAGCACCACCTAGGAAGCCCATTTACAAATGCAGATATCACAAATAGTCAATGCATCTTTGCAGCTTAAACACATAGAAAACAAATTGTCATTTGTTCCTGCCTGGCAGATATGATAACTCTCACCTTTGGAATGATATTTGACACCATTTAATCTACAATGGCCTTAATCATCTTATTATTCCTCAGTTCACACCAGCTCACTACATTGGCAAAATTATGCTGATAAATCCTTGGAGTAAGAAATATCAAGCACCTTCCATGTTCTAATAAGGTCCACATGGTGAAGTCCACAAAAGCAGAGAAAGATCTGTCATTTCAGAGTGGACCATTCAGAAAGAGCCTAGAAGATATTTGTGCCATACATAGTTCTCATAAAAGTACCCCACCAAAGAAAAGATTCCTTACGGAGTCAAGAGAACATTTTGTTGTTGCCAATCACCACTGCCCCCAGTCATTACAGTCCTTGCTAAGTGGACTAATAAACTATAAGGCCATGATGACCGGGGCAGAGGGCATACATAAACTCAACATCACGAACTTCACTCACCAAAGCTAACTTGCTTACACCAATGCTGAACTCCCAACTGTAAAGTGGAAACTGACTTTATCCTCCACCATAAATGGGGTAGTAATTTATTTTCAAAAGAAAAGATATACTAGGGGTTTGGATTTGTATCCTTGATCATCACATATATGCAAGCAACATCTGTGATGGATATACAAACATCTCCTATTCACTCCCATGGTATCCTATACAACTAATGCCTCTGATTGAGGGACATACTACAGCGGAAGTGAAACAATGATTTGACACCCAAGGAACAAACTGTCCAAATCATTTCCTATTCAGTTTCGACTTATGAAAGATTTTCACAATGATATATTCCTCTTGTGGCTCCTTTGGGAATTTTTTAAATTATCTGTTCATTTTTGTGTAAAATATGACAAATGATTAAAAGTTTCAAAATTATATTACCATATTATTAAATATTACACTTAAGATTCATTTTATACTATCTTTAATAATTCATAATATAAAAAGACATTTTCACATTTAACAACTGACATGCTATTTAATTTGCTTTAAGGTGCATATGAATATCTAACTGCATTATACATATTAAAAATTAACATTACATCATATTTGATTTGGAACTCAAATGAAACTCTCTGTAAATAACACATTGCTGTATATAATCATGACAAATTTTATCTCTTAATACAGAAGATGCTTAATGTACTACATAAGAGTTTTAATTACTTGAATGCCACTTAAAGATTTGGTAAGACCACCTTCAGGTAACTTTACTGAATTAGTACCATTAACCTATACTTCAACATCAAGTTTCATCTCCTATACTTTTCACAGTCTATTATGGGTATTAGTTAAATAGCATCTACCTATGAATCAAATCATTTAAAACTATATAGTGACCACAACCAAGCAACATGAAGCAACCATGAAGCAAGTTTTGAGCATGTTGATCTGATAGACAACATCCACTGGATCATAGAAAAAGCTAGAGAAACCCAGAAGAACATCTGCTTCATTGACTACACTAAAGCCTTTGACTGTGTGGATCACAACAAACTGTGGAAAATTCTTCAAGAGAATAGTCTGGGAATACCAGACCACCTTACCTGCCTACTGAGAAATCTGTATGCAGGTCAAGAAGCAACAGTTAGGACTGAACATGGAACAACAGACTGGTTCCAAATTGGGAAATGACTACATCAAGGCTATATATTGTCACCCTACTTATTTCACTTATATCCAGAGTACATTATGCAAAATGCCAGACTGGATGAAGCACAAGCTAGAATTAAGATTGCCCAGAGAAATACCAATAACCTTGGATATGCAGATGGCACCACCTTTACAGCAGAAAGCAAAGTAGAACTAAACAGCCTCTTGATGAAAGTGAAAGAGGAGAGTGAAAATGCTGGCTTAAAACTCAACATTCAGAAAACTAAGATCATGACATCTCGTCTCATCACTTCATGACAAATAAATGGGGAAATAATGGAAACAGTGACAGACTATTCTCTTGGGCTTCAAAATCACTGCAGATGGTGACTTCAGCCATGATATTAAAACACACTTGCTTCTTGGAAGAAAAGCTATGACCAACCTAGACAGCATATTAAAAAGCAGAGCTATTACTTTGCCAACAAAGGTCCATCTTGTCAAAGTGATGGTTTTTCCAGTAGTCATGTATGGATAAAGAAGGCTAAGCACCAAAGAATTGATGCTTTGAACTGTGGTGTTGGAGAAGACTCTTGAGAGTCCCTTGGACTGCAAGGAGATCCAACCAGTCAATCTTAAAGGAAATCTGTCCTGAATATTCATTAAAAGGACTGATGCTGAAGCTTCAATACTTTGGCCACCTGAAGTGAAGAACTGACTCATTAGAAAAGACCCTGATGCTGGGAAAGTTTGAAGGTAGGAGGAGAAGGAGATGACAGAGGATGAGATAGTTGGATGGCATCATGGACTCAATAAACATGAGTTTGAGCAAGCTCAGGAGCTGGTGAAGGACAGGGAAGCCTGTCGAGCTGCAGTCCATGAGGTCTCAGAGTCTGACCTGACTGAGCATCTAAACTGATCTGATTGCTATTAGCTCATTCTATGTATACGTAAAGGTGTCAAAACTGTTTTACTTCCAAAAGGAAAACTAGACAACATTAAATATTTTAATAACTGCTTAACTAAATACCATTACTAACTCTAACAACATAGACTTTCTTGGATATAACTTTGAAATCCTGCTGCTGCTGCTGCTAAGTCATTTCAGTCGTGTCAGTCGTGTCCGACTCTGTGTGACCCCATAGATGGCAGCCTACCAGGCTCCCCCGTCCCTGGGATTCTCCAGGCAAGAACACTGAAATGGGTTGCCATTTCCTTCTCCAGTGCATGAAAGTGAGAAGCGAAAGGGAAGTTGCTCAGTCATATCTGACTCTTAGCGTCCCCATGGACTGCAGCCTACCAGGCTCCTCCATCCATGGGATTTTCCAGACAAGAGTACTGGAGTGGGGTGCCATTGCCTTCTCTGTTTGAAATCCTAGGAGTTTGCAAACCATTGGTGGAAAATGCTAGTGTAGTTTATCACTCTAAGACTCCACCATGACACCAGCTCTGAGACACAATCTGGGATGCTACATTACAGATGTTATTAAGCTCTTACAAGGGATCAGGTGAATATTTTCACAGCTGCACAATCACACACTTGACAACCAAGGCATGGAGAGGGTAGTGGCTCCTACCTACTTATACTTACCTTAATTCCAAAAAGGACTTGAGACAGATTACAAAAGATAAATAAAATTTAAGAACATTAGTTCAAAAATAAGTCAATGAGGCAATTATTTTTAGGATAAATGAAAAATAAGGGTGAATAATTGAGTGTTCTAGAAATGTTAATACCTAAGGAAGAATGTTTATACTAGAAAACACAGTAAAGGTCAATTACAGCTCAATAAAACTGAAGAAAAAAAAAATTCTCCTGATTTGGTACAGAGACAGCCACTTGGTCACTTTGGAGTCATCAAGCCACTAAGAGAGGAATCAAAAAAGGAAGTTGGCTGGTGTGTGACTAACTCCATGGGAAATAGAATAGATACTCTGAAACGGGAATTAAACATTTTAGAGTGTTTTAGAGATCCTGTGACCATATTCTGCCCCTTTTTCCAAGCTATCTTGTTGAAATTTATAAACACTCAACACCAAACACCATATTCAGATCGAATCACACCCGGTTGAATCTGCCACAATACCATGTGTTGCAAGGAAAATTTCTTGTTGTGTTGATCATTAATATTGGGCATATAGAAAGCCAACCCAAATCCTTAAAGACAAGAACACCAATGGCTTAGCTACCACAAGAATAAAAGTAAGTCCACAAGGAGGGGAAAAAAATCACAATAAGATGAGGTATAAGACAAACAGAATGCAACCCACTCCAGTGTTCTTGCCTGGAGAATCCTAGGGATGGCGGAGCCTGGTGGGCTGCTGTCCATGGGGTCACACAGNAAGAACACCAATGGCTTAGCTACCACAAGAATAAAAGTAAGTCCACAAGGAGGGGAAAAAAATCACAATAAGATGAGGTATAAGACAAACAGAATGCAACCCACTCCAGTGTTCTTGCCTGGAGAATCCTAGGGATGGCGGAGCCTGGTGGGCTGCTGTCCATGGGGTCACACAGAGTTGGACATGACTGAACCGACTTAGCAGCAGCAGCAGCAGCAGCAGCAGCAAGACAAACAGAACATAGAATTGGCAAAGTCAGAAATCCAAGTTCAAGACAGTCTTGCAACCAATAATAAAAATAAGGATCTTTATCAGTTCAGTTCAGTTCAGTCACTCAGGTCTGTCCGACTCTTTGCAACCCCATGGACTATAGCACACCAGGCTTCCCTGTCCATTAGCAACTCCCAGAGCTTACTCAAACTCGTGTCCATCAAGTTGGTGATGCCACCCAACCATCTCATTCTCTGTTGTCCCCTTCTCCTCCCACCTTCAATCTTTCCCAGTATCAGGGTCTTTTCCAGTGAGTCAGTTCTTTGCGTCAGGTGGCCAAAGTATTGGAGCTTCAGCTTCAGCATCAGTCCTTCCAATGAGTATTCAGGACTGGTTTCCTTTAGCATTGACCGGTTTAATCTCCTTGCAGTCCAAAGGACTCTCAAGAATCGTTTTCAACACCATAGTTCAAAATCATCAGTTCTTTCGTGCTCAGCTTTCTTTATCATTCAGCTCTCACATCCATCCATAACTACTGGAAAAACCATAGCTTTGACTAGACAGACCTTTGTCAGCAAAGTAATGCTGACAAAGCATTTTCTTTATCTTTATAAATATGGATTATTATTTTTTCCCTTCTTTTTCCTCCTATTCTCATTTATCATTGTACATAGAATGTGGTGGTGTTTATTTTGTACACAGATTGCAGGATTTTGATATGGGATACAACAAACTGGAGAAACAATGGCATAATAAGAGCCCAGATTTAAGGAAAGAGAGGCAGATAATATTGCCTCAAGAACAGTAAACAGTCTTGATTTGGGGTTTTCTCCAATAAGTGAGACAGCAGTGATACCTGTACTATCAAATTCACTACCTGATCACACTTAATGATGTAGGGGCAGACACAAGACCCAAGCTGAGATGGCAAAATTCTCTCCCAGGAATCTGGAACTTGGAGTAGAAAGCAAGCACAGAGACTGAGATTTCTGAGTTGCATTAACAGTAAAGACCCATGGAGCAGGTCCCCAAACTCTGCTGCTGTGAAACACAAAACGGTCCATTGCCACTGTGCTTCCTCACTTTAACCAGTCAACAGTTCTCTCCACTTCTGAGATGCTACAATTCCCTTTCACTAAATTCCTTTGTTGTTAATGTCATCTATGCTTTAGAGGAGCTTAAATCAGTAAGAATTGTGGATTTCATTTCTTACAAGTATAATAATTAGTACAAAGTCAATGAAATTCTAATCATTTCCAACATGATTTTTTATGAAACCCATGAATCCTAAAATTTACCTATACAACTAAATGCACAAGAACCACCAAAAAATGTGGAAAAGAGAAAATGATTATTGGAATAACTATTCTGTCAAAGAGCAAGAAATAAAGTTATAGTAATTTAAATGTTATTACTGTATATAGTCACCAAAAGAAAGAAGTTCCAGAAACATTTACCTGTATGTAAAATTTTAAATAAGCAATGACTTATTCAATAAGTAGTATTATTAAAACAGTTTTTTATCCACACAAGGAAAAAAAGTTGCTAAATTTCCTTTCACAACGTAAATTGAATCCAAAATGATTTAAGCTATAAAAAATTTTAAGAGCAAAAGCATTAAGAAATTTTTAAGAATATATTATAATCTTTGAGTGTTTTCTTAATAAGACATAGATTAATAAAAAGTTTACTCTAAGAATCTGAAATTTCTACACAGTTAAAGAAGAACACCACAGAGTTTAAAAAATAACTGATATACCTGGAAAAACATTTTGTAAAGATAAACTCTGACAAGAATTAATTGCTTTAATATATACAAAGAACTCTTAGAAACTGAGAGAGAAAAACAATATGGTAGAAAATGAGAAAAGAATTTGCAAAGGCTACTCATACTAGAAATACAAATAACCAGTAAACACAGAGGCTCAGTCTTTTTGGAAATCTGGGATGTGCAAAATTAAAATGATAATTAGATGCAATTTTTTACTCATCACATTGATAAAAACCTTTAAGGTTTAAAAATACCAGATGGAAAATATTGGAAATGAGAGAAAAGCAGCACTTATATGTTCATTTGGTGGGAATGTCAATATTTTTCAGCCTTTCATAGATGGCAATTAAGCAGCATCTAACAAAATGTTAAGTTATATAGCCTTTAATCTAGCAATTCCACTTCTAAGTATTCATAAAAAATACACATACACACACACACATATATATATATACAAAGATATACACTTAAGAATATTCAGTATTCTAAGGAATGGCAAAGTGGGGAGGCATAATATATCTGTTGGATAAAATTAAAGCCACCTTGGCTACCGAGAGCGACACATTGGGAAGGTTGGAATGGAGTGTTGTAAAAGATTGCTCAGAATCCCACAGTGTCCATTCCAACTCATGAACTCTGCAAAATCCCTGTTGAGAGCAGAATCCAAGCCTACAAAAGAAGCTGGTGGAAGAAATATACAGGAGAAGGGCAGGCCTGAAAAGCACTGTGAATACAAGCGAGCTGGTGCCTGGTAGCACAGTGTTGAATATGGGAGCAGTAATCTGGGCATAATAGAGTTTGTAGGAAGAAATAAGCCTGAAAAAAGAAATAAATAACCTTAAAGTTCAGATGGAAGATCCATAAGCCCAGCAAAATTGCCATGACCATGAAAAAGAAATGGTTACTTTAGGCAGCAGAGCAGGAACAGAGAGAAGAAAATTGAAAGAGTGGTCAAGAAGCCAACAGAATGCTGAGAGGAGAGCCAGATAATGAACTTGACCTCTATTAGTTTGTGGGGGCTGCTGTAACAAAGTTCCACAGACCAGGGTGCTTCAACTGCAGAAATCTACTTCTTCACATGCTAGAAGCCCCAGATCAATGTGTCAGTCAAGCTGGTTCCTTCTAAGTCCTCTCTCTCCTTGACTGCGGGTAGCTGGCTTCCTCCTGAATCTTCACACAAGGTTCCCTCTGTGTATCTGTGCCCTAACCCCCTTCTCCTCATACAGACATCAATCATATTGGATTAGGGCCTACCACAGGACCTCATAGTACCTCTTCAAGGTCCTATCCCCAAATATAATCACAATCTGAGACACTGGGACACATTGAGAGTTTACTATATGCTACTTTGCTAAACATACACACACACACACACACACACACACACACACACACACATATATATATATCTTTTACTCCCTAACATCTCTATGGCATAGGTATTACTATCTTTATCTTACAGATGCTGGAAAATGAAGGATTTTGTGCTTAAATATGCTTAAAATTACATAGAAAGCAAGTAGCAGAATTAGAATTTTGGATGCTCAATAGACATCTGTTGAACTGTGAATAAATAAACCTAATTGCCTATAAATATGGGCTTCCCTGGTGGCTCAGATGGTAAAGAATCTGCCTGCAGTGTAGGGGACCCAGTTTCCATGCCTGGGTTGGGAAGATCCCCAGGGGAAGGGAATGGCTACTCACTCCAGTATTGCCTGGAGAATTCCATGGACAGAGGAGCCTGGTGGGCTACAGACCATGGCGGGGGTCACAAAGGAAGTCAGATACAAATGAAAGACTAACACTTTTACTTTCATAGGGAAAATAAATGATTGACCTATGCTGTGGAATATTAAATAGTCTTTGAAAGAATCAGATTTATAAACAATAGCACTTATATCCAAACAAAATAGAGCTGATAGTAATAACAGGGATTTAACAAAAGACTATGATATCCTCAAGAGGTGTAAGATTATCCTGCACACACACAAAAAAAATCAACTGAGATACTGGAAATTTAAACATCTGTTGTTGAAATAACACTCCAAAATATATGAGTTGAATAAGACACTGGGCATAACCACAAAATGAAGTAGTGAGCTCTAACATCAACCCTTAGAATACTGTCTCCCTTAAAAAAAAAAAAACTGAAAAGTATGAGGTAAGGAAATAGAAGATGGCTGAGCACTGAAGAATCCATGCTTTTGATCTGTGGTGTTGGAGAAGACTCTTGGGGGTCCCTTGGACTGCAAGGAGATCAAACCAGGCAATGCTAAAGGAAATCAACCCAGAATATTCATTGGAAGGACTGACGCTGAAGCTGAAGCTTCAATACTTTGGCCACCTGATGAAAAGAACTGACTCAATGGAAAAGACCCTGATGCTGGGAAATATAGA
Organism: Neotragus moschatus; assembly: GCA_006410615.1. Taxonomy (NCBI): domain Eukaryota; kingdom Metazoa; phylum Chordata; class Mammalia; order Artiodactyla; family Bovidae; genus Neotragus; species Neotragus moschatus. The sequence continues at coordinate 13,657 of SJYA01000499.1, forward strand.
AGGCAGGAGGAGAAGAGGACCACAGAGGACAAGATGGTTGGATGGCATCATTGACTCAATAGACATGAATCTGAGCAAGCTCCAGGAGATGGTGATGGACAGGGAAGCCTAGCATGCTGCAGTACATGGGGTTGCAAAGAGTTGGACATGGCTGAGCAACCGAACAACAATAAGGAAAGAGATACAGTGCAAAAGTTTCAACACCCATTCCCAAGGCCCACGACAAACTAGACAAAAAATGGCACAACCTAAGGAGCCCAGATTGAAAGAAACAGTGGCAGACGATGCTGCCTCAAGATACAGTAAGTGGATACAATTTGGGTTTCAACCCACTGCCTTCTGCCCTCAGCTATTTTTTATGAGAAGTCAGCTGTTAATTGGGCTTTTGTTCCCTTGCATGTGATGAACCATTTTTCTGTTACGGCTTTCAATATTTTCTTCCTGTCTTTGGCTTTCAACAGTTTAACTATGGTGTTCTAAATGTGGATATTCTTGTGTGTTTTCCTATTGGAGTTTGTTGAGCATTTTGCATCTATTAATATAAATTAGTATTTTCAAAGTTGGGACATTTTCAGTCATTATTTCCCCAAAACAGTTTCCTCCCATTTCTTCAATTATTTTCTTCGTTTTTCTCTCTTCTATCTGTGACGTCCATCAAATGTTCATTGGTGGGCTTGATAACGCTTGATATCTTGGTCTTCAAGGGGCTGTTCATGTTTCTTCATCTTCTCTGTTATTCAGATTAGGTAAGTTTTATTTATCTATCTTAGACTTCATTGCTTCGTTTTCTTCATCACAAATCTGCTGCAGAGAACCTGCAGGGAATTTTTCCTTTTGATTACTGTACTTTTCAACTCTAGAATATAAATTTGCCCCTTTTTAAATAATTTCTCTGTTTCTCATTGAGTTGTTTTCATCATACTTTCCTTTAATAATATAAAGATGCTTTCCTTGAGTTCTTTGATCATATTTATTAAAGTTGCTTTGACATCTTTGCTAAATTCAACTTCTGGGGACACTTAGAATCTATTGTAAACTCTTTTCCTAATATAAGTCACACTTTTCTGTTTCTTTGCTTCATAATTTTTGTAGAGAGGACATTTTAGGCAATATATTAAAATAACACTGCATTCTGATTCCTCCCCCCCCACACACACACACAAGCTGCTATTGTTTTCTGTTGTTTGCTTACTAACTTGTCTGAACTAAACATGTGTAGTCTATCTACCCAACAACATGTGGCAACTTTTTATATTTGTTCTTATATTTTTTCCTTGTTCTATTTTTAAGGCTGACCTCCTAAGGGTTACCCTGTGTCTGAATAGCTTACCACTCAGACAAATATTGTTCAGGGGTTGTGTCCAAATCCTTGGGCCATTAGGTTTGCTGATGCATCAATGTGTAGGCTGGCTTTTACTTTACACTAGGTTTTCTTACATCTTCTCCACATAAGTGTACGGGCTTCACTGGCAGAGACGTGCAGGCAGTTTGGAACTACTCCAGTTGCCGTTAAGTTGAGATATATGCAGACTTTATCAAACCCCCTCTAGAGTCTCACACTCCTGTTTAAACTCCCAGCTAACCTGTTGGTCTGTTGGCTGTTCTAAGCAGGAGCACAGCCTTAAGCTAGACAGGACATTCATCCTCCTTGTTTGCTGGCCACTGAGATCACTATCTTAACTTTTAGTGCTTCTATCCAGTAAGTCTCTTCCGGCACTGGAAACCAGGCTTCTGGATTCATGGCCTACCCCACCACTTGCCAAGACACCTGAGAGGGACGAAGATGGACTGTCTGAAGCTGTTACACAGAGCAAGGTCAGAAAAACAAATATTATATATTAATGCAATTAATGGAATATTAAAAAATGGTTTGAAGGTCTTACTTGGAAAGCAGAAATAGAGATACAGATGTAGAGAACAAATGTATGGATATCAAGAGCGAACGGGGCGGGGGTGCAATGAATTGAGAGATTGGGGTTGATGCATATACATTACTGACACTATATAAAAATTAGATAACTTGAAACGTGTATACTATCATGTAAGAAACGAATCGCCAGTCTATGTTCGATATAGGGTACCGGATGCTTGGGGCTGGTGCATGGGGATGATCTAGAGAGATGATATGGGGTGGGGTGGGAGGGGGGTTCAGGATTGGGAACTCATGTACACCCGTGGCTGATTCATGTCAATGTATGGCAAAACCAATACAGTATTGTAAAGCAAAGTAAAGTAAAAATAAAAATTAAAAAAAAATGAGATAACTAAGGAGAACGTATTGTATAGCTCAAAGAATGCTGTTTAATGGAGAACTCTGCTCAATGCAATGTGGTGACCTAAATGAAAAGGAAATCCAAAAGGGGATATATGTATGCATATAGGTATGCGTATAGCGGATTCACTTTGCTCTATGGTAAATACTACACAACACTGTAAAGTAACTGCTGCTGCTGCTGCTGCTGCTACCAAGTCACTTCAGTCGTGTCCTACTCTGTGTGACCCCATAGATGGCAGCCCACCAGGCTCCCCCGTCCCTGGGATTCTCCGGGCAAGAACACTGGAGTGGGTTGCCATTTCCTTCTCCAATGCATTCATGCATGCTAAGTCATTTCAGTAGTGTCTGACTCTGTGCAACCCCATAGACAGTAACCCACCAGGCTCCCCTGTCCACAGGATTCTCCAGGCAGGAATACTGGAGTGAGTTGCCATTTCCTTCTCCAGTAAAGTAACTATGCTTCAATAAAAAAAAATTTTTTTAAAACGTTTTGAGTAGGCAGAACATGGAATCCCTGGACAACAATACCAGAAAGGCTGTTTTTACAGAGTTCAGTAATTTTGGTAAATAAAATTTCTAAGTCTGTTGAATGCATTTAGTGAATTCGGAGTATTGAAATGATTATTTGTGACAATTTTGTCCTGCTTGGTAGTTCCTTTTTTAAAGAGAAGATTTCTTAACCTTCTAATTCTATCCTGTTGTAAATGGAGTCATCTAAAATTTAGTTTTCAACTAAATGTTTTGACTGTTAAACATTATTTGGAAGGACTGATGCTGAAGCTGAAACTCCGGAATTGTGATCCTGTGATATGAACAGGTGACTTATTGGAAAAGGCCCTGATGCTGGGAGACTGAGGGCAGAAGGAGAAGGAGCGTGTCAGAGGATGAGATGGATGGATAGCTTCACTGATGCAATGGACGTGAATTCAGGCAAACTTCAGGACGTGGTAATAGGACAGAGAGGCCTGGCATGCTGCAGTCCATGGGGTTGCAAAGAGCTGGACATGACTGGGCAATGAAACAACAACTCGAAACTCAAGTATCAGCAGAAGTATTTGGAGTGTTTAGGAAATAAAAAACTAGCTAATGCGCTTAACTAATTTGAGGCATTGTTAAATAAATATATGCAAATATGTGTGTTAAAATATAAGACTAACCATAAGGAATAGAATGCTTAACTTCTAAATTGTTAAAAGGTCAATACTAAGATAAAATCTAATCAATCCACTAAGAGGCAGGAGGGATAAGAGGGAAATTACACAAAAATCTAAATACCAAAGCCAACATCAGTAATCATGAAATATGATTAGAAAAATCTAATATTAAAAATTATAGATTCTCTGATCATGTAAGTAAAATAAAAGTATGCTGTTTACAGAGGCAAATTGAAAACAAAATGACAAAATAAAGAAAACAACCAGTACAGGAAAGGAAATACAGGACAAATAATAAGGAAAAAAATGAGTACACTATTAAAATCAGACGAAATACCATGAAAACTTTTAAAAGAAAGTAATTTATATAATACAAATAATTTTAATAACTTACATATTTTATACTAACATTAATATATTTCATATTCATATTTATCAGAAATAGTCATGAAATTTTATGTAACTAGAAACATAGCATTGAAATAAAGTATTGATAAAAGCCTTTGACTGTATGGATCACAATAAACTGTGGAAAATTCTTCAAAAGATGGGAATACCAGACCACCTGACCTGCCTTTTGAGAAACCTGTATGCAGGTCAGGAAGCAACAGTGGACATGGAACAACAGACTGGTTCCAAATAGGAAAAGGAGTACGTCAAGGCCGTATATTGTCACCCTGTTTATTTAACTTATATACAGAGTACATCATCAGAAACCCTAGGCTGGAGGAAGCACAAGCTGGAATCAAGATTACTGGGAGAAATATCAATAACCTCAGATATGCAGATGACACCACCCTTATGGTAGAAAGTGAAGAAGAACTAAAGAGCCTCTTGATGAAAGTGAAAGAGGAGAGTGAAAAAGTTGGCATAAAGCTCAACATTCAGAACACTAACTTCATGGCATCTGGTCCCATCACTTAATGGCAAATAGATGGGGAAACCGTGGAAACAGTGGCTGACTTTAGTTTTCTGGGCTCCAGNTTACTGGGAGAAATATCAATAACCTCAGATATGCAGATGACACCACCCTTATGGTAGAAAGTGAAGAAGAACTAAAGAGCCTCTTGATGAAAGTGAAAGAGGAGAGTGAAAAAGTTGGCATAAAGCTCAACATTCAGAACACTAACTTCATGGCATCTGGTCCCATCACTTAATGGCAAATAGATGGGGAAACCGTGGAAACAGTGGCTGACTTTAGTTTTCTGGGCTCCAGAATCACTGCGAATGGTGATTGCAGCCATGAAATTAAAAGATGCATAGTCTTTGGAAGGAAAGTTATGAACAACCTAGATAGCATATTCAAAAGCAGAGACATTACTTTGTCCACAAAGGTACATCTAGTGAAGGCTATGATTTTTCCAGTAGTCATGTATGGATGTGAGAGTTGGACTGTGAAGAAAGCTGAGCACAGAAGAATTGATGCTTTTGAACTGTGGTGTTGGAGAAGACTCTTGAGAGTCCCCTTGGACTGCAAGGAGATCCAACCAGTCCATTCTGAAGGAGATCAGTCCTGGATGTTCATTGGTAGGACTGATGTTGAAGCTGAAACTCCAATACTTTGGCCACCTCATGCGAAGAGTTGACTCATTGGAAAAGATCCTGATGCTGGGAGGTATTGGCGGCAGGAGGAGAAGGGGACAACAGAGGATGAGATGGTTGGATGGCATCACCAACTCAGTGGACATGAGTTTGGGTGGACTCTGGCAGTTGGTGATGGACAGGGAGGCCTGGCGTGTTGTGATTCATGGGGTCACAAAGAGTCAGACACGACTGAGCAACTGAACTGAACTGAAAAGTAAAAATAAATAATAGAACCACAATATGAATTTAACAAACCCATTGTTTATGCATGGACTATGACACAGCTCTCTGAAAACAGATTAATTTTTTCAAGATATCAAAGAATTAAATAAAACATAATATTAATCACATATACACATAGACACATAAATGTGCTTGTATATAAAAATATATGACTATTCACAGGAAACAGACATTTTGACCATGTATCAGCCATAAAGCAAATTTCAACCAATTCCCAAAAGCTGACATCATGTGTCACATCCACTGACTATAATATAATTAAAATGTAAAGCAAAAGCTAACAAATGAAACTCTCCATTGCCTCCAAAATATTCTTTAAAGGAATGGTAATTTAAACTTAGAATAAACTAGAGTTACACCCAACAACACTTCAGACATGTACAAAAATACACACACAAAAATTTTAGTTATAAATGCATTTACTGAAAAGTATTAAAGTTTAAAATAAACAATCCATGCTTTTAATTCAAAAAGCAAAGAGACACTGGTGAAGAAAATAAAAGACAACACAAAAAGATGGAGAGATATACCATGTTCTTAGATTGGAAGAATCAATATTGTGAAAATGACTATACCACCCAAAGCTATCTACAGATTCTGTGCAATCCTTATCAAATTACCAATGGTATTTTTTACAGAACTAGAACAAAAAAACTCACAATTTGTATGGAAACACAAGACTCCAAATAGCTAAAAAAAAATCTTAAGAAAAAATGGAGCTGGAAGAAACAACCTTCCTGTGATATAGATTTAAGACTATACAACAAAGTTACAATCATCAAGACAGTATGGATATGGCACAAAAACAGAAATAGAGATCAACAGAATAAGATAGAAAGCCCAAAGATAAACCCAAACACTTTTGGGCACCTTATCTTTGACAAAGGAGGCAAGAATATACAATGGAGAAAGACAGCCTCTTCAACAAGTGGTGCTGGATTCTCCAGGCAAGAATATTGGAGCAGGTTGTCATTTCTGTCTCCAATGCATGTAAGTGAAAAGTGAAAGTGAAGTCGCTCAGTCGTGTCAGACTCTTCATGACCCCATTGACTGCAGCCCACCAGGCTCCTCTGTCCATGGGATTTTCCAGGAAAGAGTACTGGAGTGGGTTGCCATTGCTTTCTCCGCATAGGCAGAACACTCTGACATAAATCACAAGTTCCTCTTTGATCCACCTCCTAAAGGAAATAAAAACAAAACATAAATACATGGGACCCAGTTAACTTTAAAAGTTTCTGCACATCAAAGGAAACTATAAACAAGCTGAAAAGGCAACCCTCAGAATGGGAGAAAATAATTGCAAATAAAACAAACAACTAAAAAAAGATTAATCTCTAAAGTAAACAAGCAATTCATAAAACTCAAGACTAGAAAAGCAAACAACCCAATCAAAAAAAAATGATCAGAAGACGTAAAGAAACATTTCTCCAAAGAAAACCTACAGACAACCAACAAACACATGAAGATGCTCAATGTTGCTCAATATTAGAGAAATGCAATTCAAAACTACAATGAAATATCACCTCACACTTGTCAGGATGGCCATCAAATAATCTACAAACAATAAATGCTGGAGAGGGAACCCTCTTGCACTGTTAGTAGGAATGTAAATTGATACAGCCCCAGGTTCGATCCCTGGGTGGGGAAGATCTCCTGGAGAAGGAACAGGCAACCCACTCCAGTATTCTTGCCATGGGAAAATCCCATGGACGGAGAAGCCTGGTGAGCTGCAGTCCATGGGGTCACGAAGAGTTGGACATGACTAAGCAACTTCCCTTTCTTTCTTTCACCATGGAGAACAGTATGGAGGTCCCTTAAAAGATTAGGAATAAACTATAATATTACCCAACAATCCCACTACTAAGCACACACCCTGAGAAAATCATAGTTGAAAAAGACACATGTAACCCAATGTTCACTGCAGCACTATCTACAATAGCCAGGACATGAGGTGGATTTTTGGTAGAGCCATAGATCAATGGATAAAGAAGTTATGGTACATATACACAATGGAATACTAGTCCAGCCATAAAAAGGAACAAATTTGAGTCAGTTCTAGTGAGATGGATGAACCAGGAGCCTATTATACAGAGTGAAGTAAGTCAGAAAAACAAATACCATATATTAACACACATATATATGGAATCTAGAAAAAGAGTATTGATGAACCTATTTACAGGGCAAGAATAGGGATCCAGACATAGAGAACAGTCTTGTAGACACAGGAGGGGAAGGTGAGAGGGGGACAAATTGAGAGAGCAGCACTGAAACACATATTAACATATGTAAAATAGATCTTACTATATGTAAAGAGATTTACCATATGTAAACACACCTACTTCTGCTTTGACTACACCAAAGCCTTTGACTGTGTGGATCACAACAAACTGTGGAAAATTCTTCAAGAGATGGGAATACCAGACCACCTTACCTGTCTCCTGAGAAATCTGTGTGCAGGTCAAGAAGCAACAGTTAGAACTGAACATGGAATAACAGACTGGCTCCAAATTGGGAAAGGAAATGTGAGGCTGCATACTGTCATCCTGCTTATTTAACTCATATGCAGAGTACCTCATGTGAAATGCTGGGCAGGATGAAACACAAGCTGGAATCAAGATTGCCAGGACAAATATCAATAACCTCAGATATGCAGATGATACCACCCTTATGACAGAAAGCAAAAAAGAACTAAAGAGCCTCTGGATGAAAGTGAAAGAGGAGAGTGAAAAAGTTGGCCTAAAACTCAACATTCAGAAAACTAAGGTCATGGCATCCGGTCCTACCAGTTCAGGGCAAATGGATGGGGAAACAATGGAAACAGAGGCTGATTTTATTTCCCTGTGCTCCAAATCACTGCAGATGGTGATTGCAGCCATGAAATTAAAAAACTCTTACTTCTCAGAAGGAGAGTTATGACCAACTTAGACAGTATATTAAAAAGCAGAGACATTACTTTGTCCACAAAGATCCGTCTAGTCAAGGATGTGGTTTCTCCAGTAGTCATGTATGGATATGAGAGTTGGACTACAAAGAAAGCTGAGCACAGAAGAATTGATGCTTTTGAACTGTGGTGTTGGAGAAGACTCTTGAGAGTCCCTTGGACTGCAAGGAGATCCAACCAGTCCATCTTAAAAGAGACCAGTCCTGAATATTCAAGAAAGGACTGATGCTGAAGCTGAAACTGCAATATTTTGGCCACCTGATTTGAAGAACTGACTTGTTGGAAAAGACCCTGATGCTGGGAAAGATTGAAGGGAGGAGGAAAAGGGGACAACAGAGGATGAGATGGTTGGACAGCATCACCAACTCAGTGGACGTGAGTTTGAGTAAGCTCTGGGAATTGGTGATGGGAATTTCATGGGAATTCCCTTCGATGCCAGGGAAGCCTGGTATGCTGTAGTCCATGGGGTCTCAAAGAGTTGGACATGACTGAGAGACTGAACTTAATGGGAAGTTGCTGTACACACAAGGATAAATATATACTTATGCTTGCTTCATGTTGATGTATGGCAGAAATCAGCACAATATTGTAAAGCAATTATCCTCTAATTAAAAATAACTAATTTTTTTAAAAGATAAAATCATATGCTGGACATACTTTTACTCATATTGAGAAGATCTTGCCCAGATCAGAAATATTATTCATGTGAAAATAATCTATTCTTCACAAATATAAGTATCCCAATAAGATGGGAGCTATTATTAATATATTAATTCCATTCTTGTCTTTAACAGAGTTGGGAAAATAAAATGTATAGAAATTTGACTCCCCCACACACACAAAAAAATGTAAAAATTTTTAAAAAGCAAGGAAAATGCAAAAAAAAGAACTCTCACAGAAAATGACATGAAAGTAGTAATGATGATAAAAGCAAATATTATTAAAACAGAAACAAGACAGACTAGAAATTCAGGTATTAAAAGCAAAGGCAGATTACTGGAAAAAATATCAGTAAAGTAAACCATAAGTTTGATCAGAGATGAAGAAGATATGAATAAACCATAATAGGAGTGAGAAAAGAGATAAAACTACAGAGAGAAGACTACTATATAAGTTTCTACTATATTGACAAGATGAAATCTAAATGAATTGGACAACTTCTAGGAAAATATGAACTTTCAAAACTGGAGAGAGAGTAGAAATAAATGTTAAAAGACCAACATTATAGAAGAAATTGAAAAGTCTACAAAGACCCATTCCCTTTAAAATGCACTGGTCCCAGAGGGTTTATGGATAAGTGCTAGGTTACTGCTAAAAAATAAATCCTTCCCAAAATATGCCAACTGTATCAGACTATAGTAAAAGACAAAAGCTAAATAACTCATTTTATAATGCTAATGTAATGATACAAACTCCAGACAAGAAGAGAGTAAGAAAACTGTACACTGATCTCATGCAAGAATGCAAATATAAAGTTGTATATAAATATTAACAAATCAACTTCAACACTACATTGAATGGAAAGTACATATATTCCTTACAACCAGACGGCATTTATCCCAAGAATGCAAGAATGTTTTAACAGGAAAAAAAACATTAAAATACTCTACCTAATTAAGTGAGCAAAAGAACATATTAAGTAACTATACTGAGAATTTAATAAAACTTAAATCCTCAGTTAAATTAACAAATTAGCAATAGACAAGAACTTCATTTGAGAAGCATATTTAACAATAAACTTGCAAATATTCTTAACATAGAAACAAGCATTACAAGTCAGAAATAAAAGAGATGTCTTCTCTCATACCTACTAGCCAAATTATTTAGTGATCTAAGCAATAGAGGATAATAAAAACAAATTATAAATATTGGGAAGGAATATACAAAACTAAAATTGTTTGCAAAGTATAGAATTACTTATCCAGAAAATTCAAAACAACCAACTAATAATTAGAAGAGAATGATGAAATACACAAGTCCCCCCCAAAAAAAAATTCCCGTTCAAAAACAACATTAAGATAATAAGATCTTTAATAACAAAGAGCAAGTTACAAAAATAATTATATAGTATAAAAATTAAAATAAAACTGTAGGGACTCACTTTACCAGGTATCAAAACATAAAGTCTATTATCTAGCATAGCATATTACTTGGAGAAAGCAATGGCACCCCACTCCAGTACTCTTGCCTGGAAAATCCCATGGACAGAGGAGCCTGGTAGGCTGCGGTCCATGGGGTTGTGAAGAGTCAGACACGACTGAGCGACTTTCCTTTCATTTTTCACTTTCATGCATTGGAGCAGGAAATGGCAACCCACTCCAGTGTTCTTGCCTGGAGAATCCCAGGGACGGGGGAGCCTGGTGGGCTGCCATCTATGGGGTCACACAGAGTCAGACACGACTGAAGTGACTTAGCAGCAGCAGCAGCAGCATATTACTAGGGCTATAACAGACAGATAGAGCTTGAACACAAGAGATCCAAAAATAAATACAGATTTGTAGGCAAAAAGACATATTGGTCAATAGACAGTATTGACACAATCAGCTATGATTTAGATACAAAATAGTGTCCAAGTTCACAATATTCTCAAAATAAATTATCCATATAAGCATAGAAACATTTAAATTATAAAAATATATATGAAACTAATTTCTGATTTGGTTTTCTTAAAAGGTCTAAAAACAAAACTAAAGTTAAAAATTGATATATTTGCCTACAAAGATTTAACTTCTGAAGACATCATTAAAACTTTAAATGACAAGATACAGAGGAGTAGAAAACATTTGCAAAGTCTATAAGTTACAAATTGCAACTAAAAATCTAAAAGAGCCATAAACCGTCAAATGAACCAAGAAAAAAAATGGGGGAAACCTTTACAAGTACTTCATAAGGAAATATTTATAAGTATGTACAAAAAGCCATGTACATGGATAGTTGTAAAATTATGAGGGATTGGGACCAGCTGTCTATAAGGAGGAGAATTTCAAAATAGTCACTTACATTACAGAACACTAATAAATACTATAAGGCAATTTTTTAAAGTGAGCTGGCCAAATTTGCATTCTCAGGGGAAGATCTTCAAAATATATTGTTGAGTTTAAGAAAAAAAGTTGCTGGAAAATAACTACACTTTTATATATTTTTAAGAGGAGAGAGGATCTGGGAGGATAAATACAAAAGTAATAAGATAAAAGTGCCTCTAAAAGGGGTAAATAGGATTAGTAGAGGTCGTTAGTGATTGGTCTTGCTTGGTTTTAACTTCATCTATAAAGTCTGAATTGTTGACAATGAAAATGCATTCATTAGCAACTAAACAACAATCATTCTGTACAATCTTATTAAGAAAATGTTTAAAAAGAAGATATATACCCAGCCCCACATGGCCCAGTTGCAAAGCAAGTAAGCAACGTAGCTAAGAGACTGCATATGTGCCTCTCTTTTTCTTGTGAGTTCTTATGAGAATCTATATTTGTAGGATAAAAATCTGCAGTGACCCTGGGAGAAATGAATGGGCTACTCCTCGTGTTCTCTGAAATTGAGAGGATATGAAAGTGGGATCAGCCAGAAAATTTTAAACTAGGTAATGAGATCATCCTTGGTTAGTCTGCAATGTAGTCCCTTAAGAGTTTCAGAAAGGAGCTTCTTGGGAAAGGCCACTTTTGGTTCTAGAGGGGGAAAAAAATCACTTGAAGGTCCTTTTAACTTTCTGATGTATTTTTAAGCCCTCCCTTTGAACTCGGAAAAGATGTTGAAATAATCAAATGTAAAATGTTTCAGCTGAGCAGGCTGTGCTCTGTAAGGGATGTAAATTGCATGTGCCATTTAACATATCTTTATCTTTGCAGATTGTATTCTAATAGATAAATTTATCTTCCCTGTGTGTGAGTTTCTTACTGATTCTTGGGAGGTCTGTGTGCCATTTTTCAAGTCCTTACTCACCAGTACATGAGACTAGAAAAGATATTCACATTTACTGTTTCATCACTGGAGAACAGTGAGGAAAAAAAAGTTAGGCCAGATTGTTGCCCTGAGTGGACTTATGTCCCTTAAGTGATGTTACTTAAGACAAAATAACCCAGATAATGTCAAAGGGACTTATGTCTGTCTACCACGGGAAGCCTAAGGATAAGGCCACACATCAGAACCTGTGTGCATTTCAGCTTCCCAAAGGAAATGAGCAGCAACACTTACCCTGGCAGGTGGGCAAGTTTTCACAGGTAAATTGGGGCTTCACCTAAAGAGTGAAGTCAAGTCACTCAGTCGTGTCCAACCCTTTGTGACCCTATAGACTATAGCCCTCCCTCTGGGCTCCTTTGTCCATGGGAATCTCTAGGCAAGAGTAATGGAGTGGGTTGACATTTCCTACTCCAAATGTGAAGAGATCTACACCTAAAGAGAGTAGGAAACTATTCCATGTCCTGTGCTTCTGGAAGCTGGCTCCTAGATTAAAAAGGGTTAGGTTCAAGAGTACACTCATTGAGGTGGAGAGGGAGGGTACCCCTTTAATACGGGCTCAGGGGCATCTATAAAACAGAACTCACAGCCAGGCAAAGACTATTCCAATAGGGCACCCTTATAGAGTAATCTGTGCCCCCAGACTCCCAAACTAGATTCACCTTGGGTCTACTTACCTCCNTACACTCATTGAGGTGGAGAGGGAGGGTACCCCTTTAATACGGGCTCAGGGGCATCTATAAAACAGAACTCACAGCCAGGCAAAGACTATTCCAATAGGGCACCCTTATAGAGTAATCTGTGCCCCCAGACTCCCAAACTAGATTCACCTTGGGTCTACTTACCTCCCCTGTGTGTTTGTTAATCTGTTTTCTTATTCTCAAAGTTTCAGGTTAAAACTAGATATTTCCTTGCATGGAAGATTTAAGGCAACAGCCAAGAGACTTTGTTTTTCTGGGCTTGGGTTTGTTTGGATTTTTAGCTTGAAAATCCTCTAACAGAATTTAGAAAAGTCTGTGTACCTTCTCATAATTGCTAACATAACTTCTGGCATATTATAAACATCGCCATTTTCAAATCCAATTGTAATGTCATTTGTTAAATACTTTCCACAGAATACTAAGATTTCATATACTTCATCCATTAAAACATGAACAAGCTCTATTTATATCATTTCTTTTCCTCCTAGAACTTATATTTTCAACACACTTACCCATAGAAATTTATCATAATGTAAATTTTATGCTTGAAAGTATTTTATTGACCACCCAATCATAATTCTCTGCAACAAAAGTATATTAATAAAAATTCATTTCATTTCCAATGGCTGTAAGGATCTAAATCCTAGAGTTTCTTCTAATTAGGATATTATTCTAATTTTTATTTGTAGGTGATTTTGATAAGTAATTTCAAATTTCAAATGTATGTTTTGGCAGGGAGTGCATTTCTTAATGAGATAGGTGTGACTTTTTAAAATTTGTTCATATATGCATAGATGAACATTTTTTCATTAATAGACAATTTATCAATTTTATTC
>SJYA01000500.1:0-18206 GCA_006410615.1 Neotragus moschatus
AACATGTATACTATCATGTAAGAAACGAATTGCCAGTCTATGTTCGATACAGGATACAAGATGCTTGGGACTGGTGCACAGGGATGACCCATAGAGTTGATATAGGGTGGGAGGTGGGGGGGGCGGGGCTTCAAGATTGGGAACTCATGTACACCTGAGACGGAAAAAAAATTTTAAAATAATTTAAAAATAAAATAAACGGAACTACCTGGCATGTTAAATTATTAGGTGAAGAATTGTTTTGTATTTCATTAGCTTTATAAACTCACATGGTGACATATCAAGTTTCCCCAAGTAGGGAGGGACACATCTGTGAAAGATTAGGACCAGCAGGTCTTGCTTTACACAAATGATTGTATTGTGTTATGAAACTGTGAAACTTCATCAGAAAACTACTTAGTCTCTTAAGTCCTTGTTCCCACATTTTTAAAATGAAAGCTTGGACTAGTCTGTAGTTTTTGAATGATTTTAGCTAAGAAAACACTTTTATCAAGTGAAGTAATCATAGCTAATAAGACAGATAATCTTTGTGGTTTCACATTGCATCCTCACAACACTGTGTGATCAGTGTCCTTATATAGAAGTTGAAGATACCGAGGCCAGAAGAGGTTAAGCAACATACTCAAGATCACAGAGCTAATCTCAGAGCCGGGATTCAAACCCAGTTCTGTCAGCTTCAAATCTCGTGTTCTTTAATCATTTGAAGCCCTCTCTGTGAAGTAAAGAAGGGGACTTTGCTGATTGAAAGGAAGAGGGGCACTCCCCAGAGCCTCACTAACTCTACTTCTGATCCTAGGAGTTCAGTTTAGGAAATATCTGGTTTTTTTCTTAAAAAAAAAAAAAGAATTTCAGCTAAAAGTTTAGCCTATATATATGGTCAAATAATTTAAATTTTTCTCATGATGATTAAAACAGATTTTAAAATTCTCATAGTTCTCTTTGGTCATCCGGTCTCAGTCTGCCTTCTTCGACAGACTCAGGGATTCCCAGGAGTCTGTAGATCCACAATGAAGAAATTCAAGTATTAACCTAAGGGGTGGGAGGGGTTGGAGGTGGGAGAGAGGTTCAAGAGGAAGGGACATATGTATGCCTATGGCTGACTCATACTGATCTATGGCAGAAACCAACACAATATGGTAAGGCAATTATCCTTCAAGTGAGAGTTGGAGCATAAAGAAGGCTGAGCTCTAAGAATCAATCAGTGCTTTCAAATTGCGGTGCTGGTGAAGACGCATGAGAGCCAGGAGATCCAACGAGTCATTCCTAAAGGAAATCAACCTTGAATATTCATTGGAAGGACTGATGCTGAAGCTGAAGCTTCAATACTCTGGGCCACCGGATGTGAAGAGCTGACTCATTGGAAAAGACCCTGATGCTGGGAAAGACTGAAAGCTNCTGGTGAAGACGCATGAGAGCCAGGAGATCCAACGAGTCATTCCTAAAGGAAATCAACCTTGAATATTCATTGGAAGGACTGATGCTGAAGCTGAAGCTTCAATACTCTGGGCCACCGGATGTGAAGAGCTGACTCATTGGAAAAGACCCTGATGCTGGGAAAGACTGAAAGCTAGAGGGGAAGGTGGCAGCCCAGGATGAGATGATGTCACTGACTGAATGAACAAGAGTTTGAGCAAGCTCGAGGAGGTAGTGAAGGATAGAGAAGCCTGGAGTGCTGCTGTCCATGGGGTCTCAAAGACACAACTTAGCGACTGAATAACAGCAAAGAAATTCAAGTGTTGATAAAATTCAGTTCAGTTCATTTTAGTCGCTCAGTCGGGTCCGACTCTGCGGCATACAAGTTAAAATTCAAGGGGNAGGAGGTAGTGAAGGATAGAGAAGCCTGGAGTGCTGCTGTCCATGGGGTCTCAAAGACACAACTTAGCGACTGAATAACAGCAAAGAAATTCAAGTGTTGATAAAATTCAGTTCAGTTCATTTTAGTCGCTCAGTCGGGTCCGACTCTGCGGCATACAAGTTAAAATTCAAGGGGAGCCCATATACACAATAATGTGGAATATGGTGCCATCTACTGGCACAGCGTGGTATTGCATTCAACTTCCTCCTGTTCAATTCAGTTCAGTCCTCAGTGGTGTCCGACTCTTTGCGACCCATGAATTGAAGCACTCCAGGCCTCCCTGTCCATCACCAACTCCCGGAGTTCACTCAACTTCCTCTTAACAGGACAAAAAAGAAGCCAGTGACTAAATTCTACCCTGTTGCAGGTATGTATTGACATAGGAGAAATTCCTGCTATATGGAGAGCAAAGGGGAGATAGTAGAAATTCCCAGTAGTTAAAATCCCGTTATGGGCCTGGTTTTGCCACCAATAGCTGTATAGACTTGGTTACGTCCCTTGGTGCCTTGGACAAGAACTCGCCTTGGATCATGCGGCTTTACCATTTTGCCCTCAAAGCGCCAAGGCCAGCTGAAGGGACGGTGCCAGGGGGCAGAGCCTAGAAGAGTGTGGCTGATCTCCTCTCTAATACAGGCACTTCTCTTTTTATCTCGTCACATGCTAATTTTAGAAATAATATTCTGTCCTCAAAAAGAATTTCACAGCTCTTTTCAAAAGTTTCTCAAAATTCTCTTTCTACTATAAAGACCTGGCCAACCTATGTCAGCATTTATTGGGCCTACCACATGTTAAGGTCTTGCATGATTCTTTCCAACTACAACATAGGAGACCCCCCCACCTTCTCCTGAAGAACTTACAATATGATTGAGGAATAAAACAAGCACATCATCTGCTCCTTCCTTGCTGCTGCTGCTGCTGCTAAATCGCTTCAGTCGTGTCCAACTCTGTGCGACCCCATAGACAGCAGCCCACAGGCTCCCCTGTCCCTGGGGTTCTCCAGGCAAGAGCACTGGAGTGGGTTGCCATTTCCTTCTCCAATGCATGAAAGTGAGAAATGAAAGTGAAGTTGCTCAGTCGTGTCCGACTCTTAGCGACCCCATGGACTGCAGCCTACCAGGCTCTTCCATCCATGGGATCTTCCAGGCAAGAGTACTGCAGTGGGGTGCCATTGCCTTCTCCGTAACTAAGCATTTTTGTCAAACCAATTGGGATTTTTTTTTCCATGTGATCATATTTCTGATTTTATAACACTAGTCAACGAGAGAGAAAATTCTTTTTATAGTCAATCTTGCTGGAAGGCATCTTTGCTATAAAACCAGTGTTTCCGGAGTCTCTTGGGAAGAAACTGTGATGGAGTCGAGATCTACTGTCATCACTGTGTTCCTTCTCATGGGAAGTGCATCAGATTACGAGACTTTACAGGTATTACCATTACCTGCTATAAGCAAAATACATAAGGCTCTGAGGGTCCCAGCCCTGACAACAGGCTATATATCCACAACAAAGGAAGACATTTAGACATCTTCAAATTTTCCATTCATCTTCATTTAGTAATCAAGTTGCTTGATTTTTTAAACATTTCTATTAAGGCATGGACTTTCCTGGTAGCTCAGTGGCTTCCCTGATGGCCTTCCAATGCAGGAGACACAGATTCGATCCCTGGGTCAGGAAAATCCCCTAGAGAAGGAAATAAAACCCATTCCAGTATTCTCACTTGGGAAATCCCATGGACAAAGGAGAGTAGCAGGCTACAGTCCATGGGGCTGCAAAACAGGCTGGCACGATTTAGCAACTAAACATCAACAACAATAATTATGGGAAAGGGGGCAGTAGATTCCTCAGTGATCCAAAGAAAGTAATACTGCTATCATGAATTATTAGCATCGATTAAGTATACTGGCCCAGGAGTTGTTCTAAGAGCATTAACTCATTTTATCATCACAACATCCCTAAAAAGTACATTTTATTCTTATCATTTTACAGAGGAAGAAACTGAGCCTCAAAGTCATTAAATAACAAGGCAGTTATCATTGTTTGACACCATTGATCCAGACTTTCTGCCCTTGAGGAAGTTATAAAAGGGAGTCAGACTAGCTCTCCCCACCACCCAACTGATGCGTTACTCTCAAGACCTTGTTGCAGAGCCCCACCTGCACGCTGCTCTGGGTTCCAGTCCTATGTGGACAGATGAAGAATCCCATCTTCATTCCTCTCCGGGGTCAGCAGTGGCACAAGCAGAGCCCGAATATTGTTTGGCATCGTATTCAGTAAGGAAAAGGACATTTAAAAAGAAAAAGTCAAGTTCTTCTGGCCTGTCTCTATCTCGAAGCATCCTGTGTAAATCTATATTTGATAAGATTAGATTGATCAAATCTAATCTTCCTTTAAATCAGAAACAAAAGAGGATTATCCAATCCTTCCCAGGGGGGTTCAGTCCCCCAGATTGATATTAAAGGCAAAAAGGTGAGAGTTTTAAGATTCCAATAGGCATTTTTTAAAAATCCAAGAACTCCTTTACTTTCCCGTTTTTCCTCTAGCCAAGAAAACCCAAGAAGTACTTGACTATAACATGTGTAGTTATCAGATTTCGGTTGAAGATGACATTCTCTTTTCAAGTATCTTAGACCTCTATAAGACCGCCTTCCCTATACTACCCTACCTCTGGTCTTGCAAGAAAGACCTCCAGAGCATAGGCAAGCCCTGTAGGCACAAAGGGATAACTCTTAAAGGAAAGTGTTCTCACCTTTTAATTATCTCCCCAAGAGCAGGAATGATCAGCTGGAAACTCCCAGTCATAACTCACCGATGTCTTAGACCAGCTGAATAGACAGGTCTGCTCTGATAGATATATTATGCAGCAAGCAAAGAACAAAGAGACTCTTCTCGCGGGAATGTCAGCATCACTGTGTGTTTTCATCCTTTCTTGTAATATGTATAATTTATCTTCTTTGGGAAAGGTACATATAAATTTTAATGCAACTTGCTAAAGAATAATAAACAAAGTCACCGTTCACTACTCCCACTCGTTTCTCAGGAGAAAGGGGGAAATCTTAACTGTATGATGAGTGTTAGGGGGACTTCAGGCCAATAAAGGGGAATTTAACCAGAGATCTCCCCAGAGGGAAAGCATCTCTGATTTGTTAGGTCCTTAAGGCAATAAAAAAAAAATCTGTTTGATGACAAGACAGCCTCATCCTTCACACCCTGACTAAAAAGCGTTAGGTAACATTGAACGAAGAGGCACGTATCTCAGGATTTCAGGATTAGCAAGATGGATTCCCCTTAACAGCAAAAGAAAACACCAGGCACAGAATTTCTGGAAATGAAGAGTATTAAGGACCTTGTGCAACCTCCATCCAGTGTATTTCTCGCTCCCACAGTAGCCTTGGCATGTGGCCAGTCCCCGTATTGTTGTCCAGAGCTAAGAGGAAAAGACCATCTAATCAACGTTAGAGACAAATGCATATCTCCTGGGAGGCTGTAAATTGCAGGCAGCCTTCAAGGCAGTAACCTGCTGAATGGGCCACGATTTTCACAAAGTGTGGGTCAGGAAACAGAAGCTGCCTAGCCCTCTCTGCCCTCCCAGCTGGGCTCTGAGAGACCTCACAGATTAACAGCAGGCCCACCTTTCAACCTGAGAGTCCGTGCAAGTGACGTCAGCGGTGTTTCCAGTCCAAAAATGACAACCCGAGTCAACACCCTTAACACCGTCCGTTCATAGTTCCCAGATGAAGTGACTTCCGGGGCAGAAGACAAACCTGCTACGTCTCAGAGTGACACGGACCAGAGATGAGTGAGCCCAGCATTTTGAACAAAGAGGAACAAATGCTAATAACACTAGCATTTTGTGGAGAGTGGTACCAAATTTGAACCCCACTGTCGCCTCAGAAAGGGGACAGGTCCTGGAGTCCCCAAGGAGGGGCAGGTGCCAAAGGTACACCCAAGGCTTGCTCGAGGCACGGGAGGCATGGGAAATGGAGCAGACACGCTGATGACATCTGGGGCCACCATGTCACTTGGAGGGAGTTTTGCTTGTCCCATCGGCCTCGGGGTCCATAGAGGGAGCCCTCGAGTCAGAGGTGAGACTGGCTGCCCTTGGCCACTTCTTACTGTCACCCACCGTGAAATTTCTAAGATGATAAGATCAAGGACATAAAAATTTGTTTCCTTTGCTGAGACTGAAAGACTTCAATAGGGACACATAACCTCGAACAGAACATCTATCATCTCCTTTTCTGGACAAGCACCGATCTTCCTCTGTGAGGATGGGAACACAGGGGGATATTACCATATGTAGAAACAAAAGGGCCGGTATGAGGAGTGCCAGGCAAGTGTAATGAAAGAAGGTTTATACGGATACATTCCAGCAAGGACTGAACATCAAAGATAGAGGAAAGGGGTCTGTAGCCATCCAGGTAAAAAGCAGAAGCAGCAGGCTATTTGTACTGAAAAGTAGATTTCTGCTTTGGTAGCTTAAATGCAAAAATGTCATTCAGTAGCAGAACAGATAATTCATTTGTATAATGGAAGATGATACAACAGAGAAAATACAGCGCGCTTCAGCTATACCCTCAGCACCAAGGAATCGCACCCATAAAACAGGGCAAAAAGGTGTCATAAAAATACAGTGTTGTTTTTGGTGGTGGTGTGCACAGTCATGTCCAACTCTGTGAGACACCATGGACTGTAGCCCACCAAGCTCCTCTGTCCATGGGATTTCCCAGGCAAGAGTACTGGAGTGGCTTGCCATTTCCTTCACCAGGGGATCTTCCAGGCTCAGCTATTGAAACCTAGTCTCCTGCGTCTCCTGCATGGGCAGGTGGATTTTTTTACCACTGTGCCACTTCATAGAAATACAGTATGATTCTATACATGTAAAGGTTAAAAGTAGTCAATCTAAACACTGTATTATTAAGGAGGCAAATCTAAGAGGTTAAACCATAAACAAAAGAGTGAGATTACACTAACTCAAAACTCAGGAGTTCATTCAGGAAAGAAGTAGAGAGATGCTGATGGAAACTTCCGGGTGTTGGCGAAGTTCTGGTTCTCAGGCCAGTGGTGGCTACACTGGCATTTGCTTTCTTATTATCCTTTAAATTGTACAGATACATGTGATGTACTGTTCAGTGGGCTTCCCAGGAGGCTCAGCAGTAAAGAATCTGCCTGAGAATGCAGGAGACAACAGAGACACAGGTTCCATCCCTGGGTGGGAAGATCCCCTGGAGGAGGAAATGGCACCCCACTCCAGTATTTTTGCCTGGAAAGTTCCATGGACAGTGGAGCCTGGCGGGCTACATGGGATTGCAAAGAGTCAGACATGACTGAGCACACAGGCACATATATATAATGTTTCAAATAAAAATTAGGACGGAGACATCTCAAATAGAAAATGAAATGCATAAAGGAAAAATTAACTTTTTTAAGATTTAAAGAATGTACCAGTTAATGCAATTTTTCAAAATTAAGCATGGGCAGAAATAGGAATATCATATAAAGTATATTTTAAGAAAAACCTCACCAAAAAGAGAAAGAGAGGAAGATTACAATGGTTGAATCTCATTTGCAAAAAATAGATGCAAAATTCCCAATAGGTCTTTTTAAAAATAAGATATTAAACTATTGGGGNTTTTTAAGATTTAAAGAATGTACCAGTTAATGCAATTTTTCAAAATTAAGCATGGGCAGAAATAGGAATATCATATAAAGTATATTTTAAGAAAAACCTCACCAAAAAGAGAAAGAGAGGAAGATTACAATGGTTGAATCTCATTTGCAAAAAATAGATGCAAAATTCCCAATAGGTCTTTTTAAAAATAAGATATTAAACTATTGGGGCTGCTACTGCTAAGTCGCTTCAGTCGTGTCCGACTCTGTGGGACCCCATAGACGGCAGCCCACCAGGCTCCCCCATCCCTGGGATTCTCCAGGCAAGAGCACTGGAGTGGGTTGCCATTTCCTTCTCCAATGCGTGAAAGTGAAGTCGTTCAGTCGTGTCCGACTCCCAGTGACCCCATGGACTGCAGCCCACCAGGCTCCGCCGTCCCTGGGATTCTCTAGGCAAGAACACTGGAGTGGGTTGCCATTTCGTCTCCAATGCATGAAAGTGAAAAGTGAAAGTGAAGTCGTTCAGTCGTGTCCGACTCCCACTGACCCCATGGACTGCAGCCTACCAGGCTCCTCCTTCCATGGGATTTTCCAGGCAAGAGTACTGGAGTGGGGTGCCATCACCTTCTCCATATTAGACTAAGAGGTATATTATTAAGGCTTATCAGGTACTATTAGGTATTGTTAGACTTCATAATAGAAATATGCACATAGTTTGACACTAGAACATCTCATATTAAATTCAGAGAAAAGTCTCAGGATAATATCAGTAGATGTCAAAAAGCCACTCAATTAAATTCAACAAAAATTAATTTAAAATTAAATATTAATAAAAAGTTGAAGTGCCAGAGAACTATAAAAGTATACATCTTTGAAGTCAAACACTAGGGGCATTCTTATTAAAATTGAGTATAATATAAAGATGTCTGTTATCATGACTGTTAAATTATTAGGAAGTTTTAGGCAAGTAAGTAAAAAGAATAAAGAAACATACATGTTGGAAAAGAAAAGACAGTTACAGTGTTTTGCATGATGATATAATTACTTGAAAAATCAAGAAAACTGAAAAAAAATGATTGGTACTAATGAGAGAGTTCTTTTGTTGTGTCTAATTGAAAAATAAATGCACAAAACTTAATAGCAATGATCACAACCTCAAAGGCCTTCAGGCAGATAGCAAAATGAATGCTGCAGACTGCTGGGGATCTTCTGGGACTATAGAAGGCAACAGCTTCTCAGCACCCATTTTCATCAAGAGAAAAAGTGACCACGGAGTTGCTAGATATTCTGACTTTTTAAGAAGTTTCATAAAATTATGTTTTTGTATGAAAATTTTCTGATTTTCTATACAGATAACTAATTCAAAAATTGCATCAACAAAAATATATCCATAGGCTAGATATGACCAGGAGCCTCCAGTGTGCAATTTTTGATCAGTATTTTGCTATTATAACTACTCTGCAAATAGAACGGAGGGAAATGTGAAATGGGACAAAAATTGATTAATTTTTCAATAGCTCACCTTTTGAAATAAAACTAAATTTCTTCTTACATCACACCAAATAAAGGCTAGAGGGTAAAGATTTAAATGTAAAATATGAAGCTAGACAAGTACTGGAAAAAAATATATAACTGAATATTTATATAATCTTAAGGTGAGGAGTGCCGAAGAATTGATGCTTTTGAACTGTGATGTTGGAGAAGACTCTTGAGAGTCCCTTGGACTGCAAGGAGATCCAACCAGTCCATTCTGAAGGAGATCGGCCCTGGGATTTCTTTGGAAGGACTGATGCTGAAGCTGAAGCTCCAGTACTTTGGCCACCTCATGTCAAGAGTTGACTCATTGGAAAGGACTCTGATGCTGGGAGGGATTGGGGGCAGGAGGAGAAGGGGACGACAGAGGGTGAGATGGCTGGATGGCATCACTGACTCGATGGACGTGAGTCTGAGTGAATTCCGGGAGTTGGTGATGGACAGGGAGGCCTGGCGTACTTCATGGGAGTCACAAAGAGTGGGACACGACTGAGCGACTGAACCGAACTGAACTGAGGGGTACCAGGTGGACTAATTGATTATTACAGTTACTTGGCTGTAAGTATTAGAAGGAACTAGATAGCGTTCAGATAGTTTAGTTTGATCTGCATGTGTACATAAACATGTATACTGAATATAACCAGGCTCACTTTCTACTCATGTTTTGCTTGGACTGCTTTTAAAATAAAGTCATTTGCTAAACGCTGGTAAAGAGAGCCACCCCAGAAATATGCGAAATGCAATAAGAGAGCTTAGGCAGGATTTAATTTAATCTGAAAAATTAAAATTTTATTGCAAATACTCCACAAAATGGATTTTCTACATGTGGTTTATTAGAGTTGCTTATAAGTACCTGGTTTAGCCACAGTAACTTAATGGACGCTATACAAATATTTACAGGCCCAGAGAGAGGTTTATTGGCAGACTTGGCCTTCCTGCCAGGCCTAACAGTGAATTCCTGCCAACCCTTCAAACACACATAAAGAAGCTAGAAAGATTTTGCCAGTGATTTAGGCAAGGAAAAGTGTGGAGCTGTGAAGGGTCTGACATTTACTAGATGAGTCTGGAGTGTATTCATAAACAACGCGAGTATCCAAAATAAACTGAGTGGTACATGTTAACCTGCAAACTAAAGGCCTGCACTTTAAAAGCAAATTGGCATTTCCCTGATCTCACCAACCATTCCCTGTCTCTGTTGCCCGTTGCTGCCCAGCTAGACTTTCGATTGTGACAGCGCCCAGGGCTCGGTCTTAGGTGCTCCCACGTGACCTCATCCCACCTCTTGTTTTAGGTAAAGTCTGTAATCTGGTGGCTCCCAGACATACATCCAGCTGCCCACATGCTTCTCCACTAAGACAACTGACCCCTCAAACTTGACATGATATCACTCAATTCCCAACTCCACCCTCCTCCCTAAATCTGCTCCTTCTCTCCGTCTTTGCAGCTCAGTGAAGGGTATTACTGGGCTTCCCAGATGGAGCTAATAGTAAAGAACCTTCCTGCCAATGCAGGAGACGTAAGAGACACAAGTTCGATCCCTGGGTTGGGAAGATCCCCTGGAGGAGGGCACGGCAACCCACTCCACTATTCTTGCCTGGATAATCCCAAGGATAGACGAGCCTGATGGGCTATAGTCCATAGGGTCTCAAAGAGTCGGACACGACTGAAGCAACTTAGCTCACACACATGCAAAGGGCATTACTGGCCTCCTAGCTGCTCAAGCCAAAAGCTTAAGAAACATTTGGATCAATTTCATCAGCAAGTCCTGTCAATTCTCTCTCCAAAACACAAAAATACACGCTGAATATATCCCCTTCTCACCCTCTCCAGTATTACTCCACTGATTCAAGCCACCATCGCCTCTCAGGTAGATTACTGCAATAACCTCCAAGTTGAACTTTCTAGAATTCATTCTCCATCACCAAATTTAATTTTTTAATGTAATTTATATGTGTTTAAATCTGTCCAGTGACTTTCCATTGCACCCAGGAAGAAAAAACCCTAACTTCCCAGCACTGCCTACAATTTCAGTGAATGCCTTTACCCTACTCCCCATTCCTTGCAAATTATTCTTTAGCTACTAGAGCCTTCTTTCTATTTCTGGGATTCCAAGTTCATCCTACCCAAGGGCCATTTTACTTTTTGTCTCCTCTGGCTCAAAGTTATCCCACTCAATTCCCACCCCATTCCCATTCATTCATTTTTAAAATAGTAAGAAATTAAGAATATGCATGGACAGAAAGCAACAAAATTCTGTAAAGCAATTATCGTTCAATAAAGAAAAAGATAATAAGCACTGAGGGCACAGCGTGTCACTGGCCAACAGAAGACCTGGGTGCTTGCCTCCCGTTGTTTTCAAGTTATGACACCTGCTCCAAACCAATAGTGATCCCAGCAGCCAGCAGCCACCGAGGAGATGCTTTGACTCACAGCTTCCCCTTCTGTAGGACGGGTACCAACAGCTAGCTTCTCTCCTAGCAATTTAAAACCTGGACACAGAGATCTAGAGCCTGGAGGTCTTGATGGAGCTGGTCACCTCCTGTGGAAGTCCCCAGACTACTCAGATTCTCTTGTTCAGGTCTCTCCTTGGAGTTTATGAGCTACTCGGTACTCTTCAACTAAGTCCCTTGGCTAACCTTTGTTCCCGTAACGTACAACTTTGACTAAAATAATGAAGGACTCCATCTTAACTGCCTGGACTGCTTCTTAGAACTCAGCTTCACAGAATCCTTCTTTTGCAGATGACTACTGGCTAACCCAGGGCTTCCACCGTGGAGCTAGTGGTAAAGAACCTGCCTGCCAATACAGGGGGACATAAGAGATGTGGGTTCAATCCCTGGATCAGGAGGATCCCCTGGAGTAGGAAATGGCAACTTGCACCAGTATTCTTGCCTGGAAAATCCCATGGATAAAGGCATCTGGAGGACTACAGTCCATGGGGTCACAAAGAGTTGGTCGTAACTGAGCAACTGAGCACAGACGGGTAGATGCTAACCCTGGGCATCCTTGGAACCAAAGATCAGCATTGATGTTGGCATAAGTGATAGATGAAAGTCGCTCAGCTGTGTCCAACTCTGTGCTACTGCATGGACTAAACAGTCCATGGAATTCTCCAGGCCAGAATACTGGAGTGGGTAGCCTTTCTCTTCTCCAGGGGATCTTCCCAATCCAGGGATCGAACCCAGGTCAAACTCCTGAATTGCGGGCGGATTCTTTACCAGCTGAGCCATAAGGGAAGCCCGATGTTGGCATACTTGGGCAATGTAATAGTCATTTTGTCCCCTCTGACTGATACACACACACACACACACACACACACACACTCCTGAAGTCTCTCCAGGTCCTCTTTCTCCAGCATCCTTGAGGATAAACTCTGTTCTGCTTTGATGTTTGCTCACAGCTCATCTCCTCTCTGCACTGCATGTTTGTACATGTACATGAAAGGGCCTCATGCAAATATAGCAATAAATCCAAACTCTGAAAAGGAAATCTCTCTCTTCTAGGAGGAACTTACTTCCCTTACCTTTCCTGAATTAATCTTCTTTCTATTTCATTTTCCCCAGTAGTTACATTTTCATCACCAAGACAGTGAGCTTCTCTTTTTGGAATTTAAGGACTTTTGATGAAGGTTACCTACTTTTTTCACAAATAAATGTACACTTCCCACAAGCACACACAATCTTGCATGCAACAAAAAGCTACTGGATTCTTGATTGAGAATCACTTCACTAGGAACAGTACTTCTGTGACCTTCTACAACCCCATACACACATATACACACCATGAATTCCCCCCTTTCTCTACCAATGACTCATCCATGCCTCTGCTGTCAAAGATACTGATATATTAAATGCGGTTCCTCCCTTCTAGGGTTTACTCTGCTGGCGGAAAAAAAAAAAAAAAAAACCCAAAGCATCCTTAACAATTATAGGCAGTTAAATTTATGAGTCATCAGAAGCTTTCCCCATTAGAACACTTCCCTAGGACAAACATTTAAAAATTTCCTAGATTACAGTTCATCTCACACAAGTTACATTTTAAATGCTTTCCTTCACAGGGAAGCACTCTTGGACTCTGACTGAGATTAGGAAAACAGACAAGTTTTATCAGTAGCACACTTATCAAGAGTTTCTTAGGTGGGTTATTTCCTGGGTAGATTATCACAGTAATTAATCTCATCCATTTTTCATTGTCAACTTCAGAAGGTGACATTTTTGGCCCTGTTCCCAGATTCTAGAGATGTTGTCAGTTTGGAACCTGCTGCTTCCTATATACTGACTCTGCCTTCTAATTAGAGCTTAGAAAACGTTGGTGTTTTCTGGGTTGCCTTCTACAAGCTAAATCAGAGCCTGCTAGGGGTCTGCCCTGGTGGCTCAGAGGTTAAACCGTCTGCCCACAATGCGGGAGACCTGGGTTCGGTCTCTTGGTCTGGAAGATCCCCTGGAGGAGGAAATGGCAACCCACTCCAGTATTCTTGCCTGGAGAATCCCATAGATGAAGGAGTGTGGTGGGCACCGGGAGTCCACAGGGTTGCAGAGTCGGACACAACTGAGCGACGAAAGACTGGATGAAGGCATTAAGAACGGAAAAATCAGAGGCTGATCAGATGAGTCTTTTTTTTTTTCCTTATAAAAGCCAGAGGCTCCTGATTGGCCTCAAGCCCCTAAGGTGTCTTCACCCAGTTAGCCTCCCCGATAGATGCGTTTACTTTGTATGATTATTAGTTTTTGAATAGAGTCAACATGGTATAGAGTGGGGTTTCTCAACCTCTGCTCTGCTGACATCTGGGGCCAGAAAGTCTTTGTTGTCAGGGCTGTCCTGTGCGTTGTGGGAGGTTTAGCTGCATTCCTGATCTGTACCCTCTAGATGCCGGTAGCAAGTCCTAGTCGTGGCCACTAAAAATGTCCCGAGCGTGGGGAGCAAAATCACCCCTGGCTGAGACTCACTCAACAGAGGAAAGTTGCAGACTCAGGTTTAGGTTCCAATTTTAGCTCCATCGTTTACATCCTTAAAAAACAAATGAACAAAATAATATTTACTTGAGCCTATTTTCTTTCTTTTTCAAAAATTTACTTATTTGCCTGCACTGGGTCTTAGTTGCAGGATGTGGGGTGTTTAGAGGTGATATGTGGGCTCTCGTTCCCTGACTAGGGATCAAACTAGGGCCCATTGGGAGCACAGAGCCTTAGCCATTGGTCCACCAGAGAAGTCCCTGAGCCTGTTTTCAGGTCAGCAAATGCGTATCTCAAAAGCTGTTTTGCGAAGGAAATGAAATGTGTGAAAAGCATATATTATCATTATCATTAACATTGAGCTCTCAACAGGTGTTTAGTAAGCATTTGTTTCCTCCCCATTCCAGCTTCATTTATTTAACAAACATTTCTTGAGAACATATGCTGTATGCTAAGGATACAAACAGAGAACAATTCCTGTCCTTCAGGAGGTAACCCACTCTGAAAGGAGATAATACTGCAGGTTCCTACATGTACATGAAAGGGCATATGGACATATAATAGCATAAATCTACACTAGACCAAGTGCAGCAATAATGTTTACCAAATCTTACAACTCTGGTCCTATTTTTCTTTCTTTTCTTACTAATTAATGCCTCTGTATAAACTCACTTTGCATGCCTCCTGGTAGACAAATGGGCCTGTGAGTTGGGTCTTAAAAAATGAGTGACAGTTCATCTGAAGAACAGAAGAAACACTTGTGGCAAAGAAAGAGAAAGAGCAGGGGCAAGGGCTTAATCGTGCAGTGATTTCAGAAAACCCTGCATCATTCAGCAGGTAGACAGAGGCTGAGCAGAAGAGACTGGCCCAAGATGGAGGATGCTACAGAATTTAGACTTTCTCTTGCCGGTCACGCACGGAGTCCTCTAGGATGCTTTTATCGGGATGGTGACAGGATCCGTCTGCTTTGAAAGCGTGCTCTGGCAGCAGTCGGGAGGATAAATGAGAGGCGCAGGGGAGGGCGGGAGAGATGGGATCTGCGAGGACCAGTCAGGAGCCATCGATTCCAGATGAGAGATAATGAGGACCTGAACTGTAGAATCGGCAGTGACAATGGCGAGATGCCAGCAGGCTCCAGGGACATTAAAAGGTAGAGCTGACAGGATTCAGTGACTGATTCGATGGGAAGGCAGGCAGCAAGCGAAGAAGAAGGAATAGGAGGTGATTAGAAGATTCTAGCTTAGAAAATTAGGTGGATAGACAGCATTTAGAAATGACAGGCACCCAGAAAGTGCTCCCTTTCTTTTCTCAGCTGCCACCATTGACACTGGGCAAAGAAGCTCAGCATCCCTGGTTCCTACTTGACAGATTTATGTACAACTTAATTCAACAAACCCGGGAGAGTGTGGCACACACAACAGCTCGACGACATGTGTTACTCCTGCTTGGCTTCTCTTGGTCCTGGGAACACCCAAGGAAAATAACATCAGTAACTAAGAAATAATCACTGTCCCTGGGGAACTCAGTCTGGGTGGCTCAGACACACAGGTGGGCAGTTACTGCACAGTGCTATCTGCACTGTATAACAGGGGCACTGAGTCAGAGGATGTTTCAGGAAGGTCGTTGTTAAACTGAACAGGGGCTGGTGAGAGAGATAAGGGGATGAGAAGAACGTTTTGGCCAAAGAAATGGCAGATGAAGAGGCGTGAAGAGGTGGTGTGGTTTGGTATGACGGCAGGGTGGGTTGAGGCCCAAGAGGAAGCTGGAGTCACAGGCCAGGGCCACATCATAAAAGGTCTTGTGAGCCTAAGCTAAGGATCATCTAAAGTATTCTTAATCGCTGAGTGACTTAAGCAAGGGAGTTTCAAAGACAGCCCCCAATATTTACTCAGTATTGAAGGAAAACAGGTAAGTAACAAACATCTCAGTACCTAGTGCTAAAAGATAAACTGGTGCAATTAATTTTTTTAAGCTTATATGAGCGAAAATTGATTCAAATTGGGCAGACCAAACTGGAAGTGGTTACGAGCAGTCTACCTACAGGAACTAGGGGAAAGACTTTTACAGGGAAGACGCAGAAGCAGAGCAAGGAAATTATGTGATTGGCTATAGCTCAAGGTGTTGCATTATTTGGAAGAAACTTACTTAGCTGTCGGTAACTAGCTTTCCCTAGGTTTCGGTTTGAGAGGTTAACTTTTACAGGCTTAGGTTGTAGCTTGCTCATGCAGGCTGATAAGGTTTTAGAACCACCTTAGTTAAATAGTCTCCTTGTTGAACTAATTTAACACTAATATGCACTATGTTCTGTGCTGGCTTTGTCCAACGGGTGGATTAGCGAAGCGCTCCCAGTTACTTTATATGTGTTTGCTCTTGCCATTGTCACACTGAATTATAATCACTTTTCCATCTGTGTCCTCTGTGAGACACTGTGAGCTCCTTGAAGCGAGGAATGTTGTCATAGCCATCCTCACACCCCCAGCCTAGCTGAGTGCGTGGAGCAAGACCAAAGCATGGAACAAGACAAATTCAGGAAAAATGTACTAAGTGAGTGAGTGCTCTATTGGACAACTTTCCCCCAAACTTGTGCCTTCTAGAGTCCACGTCTAAATGGTAAGAGTAGCCCAGAGAGAGGAGTGGTAACTTCGGCTCTGGAAGATGTGGGTTCTGGTCCTATCTTAGGCACTAACTCTGACCTTGGGCATATATTCTGAGCCTTAGGGTCCTCATCTGTGACAATAGATTCAAGAAAATCCTCATGTCTCAAGATAACACGTGAAAGTACTTGGTAACCCTGCTCAGATTAGTTTTTTTATATATATTTTATCTTCCTTACAAATTAACATGTGATCAAAAGTCAGGAAAAACAGAGCTCCAAGTTATTTTATTCCAGGCCAACAAAAATACTGATGTTAATTGTATTTCTCAACTAGCATTCATGTTCTGCTGGGGACTGTGCATTCGATTCTGGTTCGTCCTCGAACACTCCCATCCATTGCACCGTCCTTCCTGGTGTTCTTTAAACCTTCCAGGCTCTTTCCTATCTCAGTGGCCTCCACTCAGCAAGGCACATTCTTCTTCAGAGAGCTTCACGAGTACTAGGGCTTCACTTCCTTCAGGTTTCTGCTCAAATGCCACCTCAAGATGCCATCTGCAACCACTTTATCTAAAATAGCATCCCTACTTCTTACTGCCGTCACTCCTTACTTTCTTAGCTTGCTTAATTTTTCTTTGTGACAGTCGCCACAGTCGTGTATTTGTTTATTCCTTGCCTCCCATGAAATTGTAAGCTCCGTGAAGACACTCTTTGCCTCACTCACTCAGAGATGGCTCTACATTGCTTAGAACAATGTCTGGCACATAAAAGATACTTGGGGCCTTTTGTTATATGCACAGCAGTTGGTAAATAAGAGAAGTTTCTTACTGTAATCACCTGTCATCATACGGGATTAAGAAGGACTTGCAAAATACAGAATTAGAATCAGAACACCAACTCTTTTCACTAACAAGCCGTTTGGTCTTGGAAAGTCACATGCTTCTTAGCCTCTATTTTCTTATCTGTAAAATGGAAATAGTAGAATACCTTCTACTGCCTCATTTTACAAATCACCAAACTGTGGTGGAACTTAATGAGGCCTCATATAGAATTTATTATATTAATGTTTGTCTTTACTGTTAACTCTTCAAGAGTATGGACCCTGTCTTACTCATCTATTATTAGACTTGGCATAGGCCTGGATCTATAAATAAGCACCAAAAGGATGGAGAGCAAAGGTTAAAAAAACTCCCTTTGTNCCTCATATAGAATTTATTATATTAATGTTTGTCTTTACTGTTAACTCTTCAAGAGTATGGACCCTGTCTTACTCATCTATTATTAGACTTGGCATAGGCCTGGATCTATAAATAAGCACCAAAAGGATGGAGAGCAAAGGTTAAAAAAACTCCCTTTGTGAAATCACTGAGCTTCAAATAGTCACACTACAAATTATCTTTAAATAGTCACTATGTCATTTCATCTTATACAGCAGACATAACAATTAGCAAAGTGTCTGAGCAGCTAGAAATATTCCCATTTTGTCTGGTTTTTGTTCAGGGTAATGAATATGAATGCTTGTTTTGACTAAATGAATGGTTCTCCTGGATCAGCACTGAATAAATGCTTGCGCTATTATTCTGATGATTCTCAGCTAGACAGAGGACATGTGCTTCCATCAACATAACGCCAACCCTTGAATGACCCCTCAACACAATGGAGAGAAGAA
>SJYA01000501.1:0-12628 GCA_006410615.1 Neotragus moschatus
TGAGATGGTTGGATGGCATCACTGACACAATGGACATGAATTTGAGTAAACTCAGGGAGTTGGTGATGGACAGGGAGGGCTGGAGTGCTGTAGTCCATGGGGTTGCAAAGAGTTGGACATGACTGAGAAACTGAACTGAACTGAACACCCTGGGTCACATAGACAAGGCTAAAGAGACATCTAGAATCTGGAGAAGGGAAAGCAGAGGTAGGAAGAGATGGTGAGAGGGAAGAGAAGGTTCTGGAGCAGGAACAGGGAGTGAGAAGTATTCTTGCCCGTGACTGCCATTGTAATTATTAATGATTTTTTTTCAAAAAGCAACTGCATTATTTTTAAACTGTTTTCTGTTTAAGTCACTTAATAAATATGTAAAATATGACATGAATCCGTGTATGGCAAAACCAATACAGTATTGTAAAGTAAAATAAAAATTAATTAATTAAAAAAATAAATAATAATAATAAATAAATAATAAATCTCCCAAGTGATTAAAGAATAATTTGAAATAATTCTGCTAATGTTGCAAACAAACTCAAATCAGAAAGGGATAAAACTATGATGACAACAATAACAAAAGCTCCTTCCAGGGCAGAGAAAGATATCCTAGGTCAGTAAAGTTTATTCTTGAACATCGAGGACAGTGCTGTGGTCTCCAGGGAATGTGTCTTGAGCAGGAGAAGAGGGGGGTGCTGGGAAAGTGATCAGTTTTGACAAAAGTCAGGCTGAGTGGAGCACAGAGAGGTCTCTCCCATGAGGAAGGAAGGTGCTCTCAGGACATCAACAACTTGGAAGAGGAAACGTAATGATTCCTCTTGGAAAAGTTGTAGATAAGTGTAAGAAGATGCATCCTGATCCAGAGGCATTGACGGCTGGAGTGACACTAAGATTTTTGAGTCTCTAAAGTGCTTTAATTTTTCATTAAGTGGGCCAATGTGGAAAGAACATTATGACCCCTAAGGAGCAAGCCCAGCTTTGGCTACAATGATCGCTCCCAGGGGACCTTTTGNGTGTAAGAAGATGCATCCTGATCCAGAGGCATTGACGGCTGGAGTGACACTAAGATTTTTGAGTCTCTAAAGTGCTTTAATTTTTCATTAAGTGGGCCAATGTGGAAAGAACATTATGACCCCTAAGGAGCAAGCCCAGCTTTGGCTACAATGATCGCTCCCAGGGGACCTTTTGAAGCTGTCTATCTAATTCTTGTCTCAAACTGCATCTCTCTCTCTCTCTCTTTTCTATAATCAATTAATTTGGCTCCGCTGGATCTTAGCTGTGGCACACAGGATCTTCACTGCTGGGTGCAAGCTCTCTTCGTTGCAGCATGTGGGATCCAGCTCCCTTACCAGGGATTGAACCCAGGCTTTCTGCTTTGGGAGTGTGGAGTCTTAACCACTGGACCAGCAGTGAAGTTCCCAACTTGTCTCTTGTTATTTGGATTAATTTCAACTTGATCTTGGGATTTTCTTTTCAAAGAGTTTTCTTTGAGTTAACCTTGTGGTCACTGAAGCTTGATGACCCACATGTGAGAAGTCTTGGGTGTGGAACATCTGAGCCTCTCCTGCTGGTTCCTTGAATTGCCTCAGAGGAAAAAGCATCTCTGAAGCAAGCCCATCTTCTGACACCATAACTCAAATATCATGCTAAAATTACATTTCTATCTCCACCTTCCTATACAAAAGGGATCAGGCCTATTGAGTGGCCATTGTGCCAGGGGGGGAAGGAGTGATTCCATGGATCACAGTGTTAGCATTCCTGGCTGGGTCAGAACCAAAGGCCATCAATTCCTGCACAGTTCCTTCCATAAAGATGGAAGAGATAAAGTGCATTGGGTTTCAAGGGTTATACATTCTCATTTCTCACATTGCCCAAATCCTTGGAAAAAGCTCAACTAAACAAAGGAGGGACTCAGAGGAGAATCAGGCCCCAGAAAAAATGGGAAAGAACTCACATGAAAATTAGAGATCGTATCATACTCGGGCATCTCTTCAGAAAGGGGAGGGAAGCAAAGAGTTTCTTGATGAGTGTCCAGTTCCTTCTTCTCTTCAATGATCTCTGAAACCAAGTTGAGAGAGGATCAAAGCTGGTCCTCCTTCCACTAGCCACCCCTATTGGCCCACTATCCCATTTGAATAACCCACTTAGGATGATTTTCAACCATCCTGATTTTCCTATAACTGAAGGGTTTTCTAGAAGATGAGACTTTCAATGCTAAACCCAGGAAAACTCCAAGATGAACTGGTAATCCTCATCACTTTGCTTCCCAAACTGTAAATAGGAAGCAGAGGAGATCATAAATGCTTCCTCAGTTTTCCAGGAGGGAAAGAAGATTTCAGTGTCTGCAATTCATTCCTAACCAATGCTTAGGTTCCTCCCTGATACCCTGAGTGGATGGTATCAGTGGGAACCCAAAAAGGCAAATCAGCAGGGTTTAGGGACATGGGGTATAGCATGGAGAAAGACAGACAATGCCTTCTCCAAGAGGAATGTATCTAGGCTGAGCTGGGGAGGAAAGAGAAATCTCTGGAGTTGATCCAGTGGAGGGAATTGGGATGGGCTGGGGGCTCTGACAGGGATGGGCTGACTGGAGTGTGCTGGTCTGTGGACCTCAGTGTTGGAGGCCATGGCCTCCCGGTCAGGGGAGCAGAGTCAGCTGTGTGGGGCTTGTGTCAGCAGAAGGGCTACACTAGCAAGTCCCTCTGGGGGGAAGGAGAAGGCAAGCACTGGAGAAGGGACTGAGAAGACCTTGGCCTCAGGATAGAAATTAAAATATTCTCTCCACTCCAGAACCAAGTGCCAATGGATGGTGCTGTCCTTTAGGACAGACTGTGGCTTCTTCATTTCTGCATCCTTAGTGCCAGGCATGAAGCTTGGCACACAGTCCAACATATGCTTGTTAAATGAATGAGGGAAAAGACGCAAGATTGAGGTAAACAGTACATACTCTACCTTTTTTCCTTTCTCTTCGTATGGTCAAAATAATTAACACCAGAACAAAGGAACAGAGCAGGAAGAACAACAGGACGTAGAGGATCACATAGGGAATCTGGCCCCAAGCAGCGCCTTTAGAAAGAGAATGGGTGGGGGCACAGGGCAAGGAGAAGAGTCAGCTAGGGAAAAGGCACAGCTTTTGGAGCAATTGCAACCTTCCTCCCAGTCTGATTTCCCCAGGGCTTCTAGTTTTCACAAAAGGTTTGTTCACATGGGAACCAGGAGAAGAAGTTCTAGGTCTTAAGAACAGGGGCTCCTGGAGAAAGAGGAGAGACAGTCACCTTCACAGAGATTCTGAGCAAAGATAGGATTTGAGGAGTTGCTGCTGATGGGGTTACTGGCCATGCAGATGAAGGTCATGTCACTTTTCTCCCACCTCCAGGATATGGGGAGGATGGAGCCCTTGTGGGATTCATTGGTTGCCTGGTCCAGAGACTTCCAGCTGTAAGTTACATCCTCTTCTCCATCTTCCATGGAACATGTGAGATTGGTTACACAGGTGCCATTCTTATTCTCCTGCAGACCTACGATGACTTTGGGCTTTGACAGGTACTCTGTAAGAGAAATAGACAACCGAATAGACATCCAGTCTTTGAACAGCTTCAGTATCAGGGAGTTCACCACTCTATGAAGGCAGTCATCCGCCTTGGGACCTGATTCTGCTCACCATAGACATGCAGCCCATACTCCTGGGTGAGAGGATCCTGGAGGGTTGAATTGTATATCTCCACACGGTAGACACCTGAGTCATTCTTCTTCAGTCTGCTGAGCTTCAGGGAGTAGCCTTCATGTGTGAAATTCACTCTTTCCATGTTACGCTTTTGGGTCACTATGATAAGGGGTTTTTTGCCTGCAGTTTTTGGCTGTATGGTGACGAGAGTGGTTGAATTGAAGACCCAGATGATGCTGTCAACTAGATTCACTGAGAGATTCAGAGGGAAAATCACAGACCCACCAATGGCACCAACCAGCTTCTTTGAGATTCCAGAGGCTGCTGGCCCTGCAGAAACAGAGAACCATAAAATAAACCTGAGTCCCTGCATTTGCCACCAATTACTCACTCCCTTTGGGTCTTGGAAAGGCCCCAAGAAAGCCTTTCAGTCTAACCTAACCAGCCCCAGGAAACCTTTTGGGACCTCCTCACACAAAGACATTGAGGTCAGAACTTGCTGCCTGAAAGGGGTGATGGCAGGTAAATCCATCCCATTTCCAGAGACCTCTGGTTGAAAAGACCAGGCTTTGAGGTGCACCGTGAAACCCAGCTCCAGCCTTGACAAGTTCCCATAGAGGGACAAGTAGGGAGGTTACTGTTCAAGCTCCACTTAGGACTTCCAGGCTGCTCCTGGGAGAGCCAGTTTTGATGCAGTTGAGGAAGGTAGCAGCCTATGTGATCTGGGGCAGAGATTCTCAAGCACAAGCCAGAGCATTGAGAAGAAAGCTACAAGTTCTTAAAGACAATAGTAACATAGAATTTTGAGGATGATTTATTTTTCTATTTTTTTAAATTTATTTTTTTATTGAAGGAGAATTGCTTTACAGTATTTTGCTGTTTTCTGTCAGACCTCAACATGAATCAGTCATAGGTATACATATACCCCCTCCCTTTCGGAGCTCCCTCCCTTCTCCCTCCCCATCCCACCCCTCTAGATTGATACAGAGCCCCTGTTTGAGCTTCCGGAGCCATACAGCAAATTCCCCTTGGCTATCTATTTTACATATGGTAATATCATCTCACACTGTCAGAATAGCCAACATCAAATAGTCTACAAACAATAAATGCTGGAGAAGGTGTGGAGAAAAGGAATGCTCTTGCACTGCTGGGAATGTAAATTGATACAGCTGCTATGGAAGACTGTATGGAGATTCTTCAAAAAACTAGGAATAAAACCACCATATGACCCAGGATTCCCACTCCTAGGCATATACCTCGAGGAAACCAAAGCTGAAAGAGACACATGTATCCCATTGTTCACGGAAGCACTATTTACAATAGCTAGAACATGGAAGCAACCTAGATGTCCATCGACAGATTAATCGATAAAGAAGTTGTGGTCTATATACACAATGGAATATTTTTCTATTTTATAATAGAATGGAGGGAATTCAAGATCATCCCCAAATGAGGTTCTCATTCACTTGAGTTCCAGTATCCTTTCCTGAGTGAAAAGGAAAAAAATGAATGACTGGGAGCTCTGGAACATGCCCAGGCTACCTTGTGATGCTTATTCTGAACTATCGGGAATTATAGTAGGGTTTTAATGCCTACTGTTTCCCCAATTTTTATTTCACTGCAATATTAATTCACCTCAAAAAGCATGACTTGCAAACAACCATTACTGATCTTTTTGTCTTCAGGTGAAAAATAGCTAAGAATGGCTGCTGAAAAAGCTTCCAGAAGTGGTCAAATGAGTATTTCTAGTATGAGGAATAAGTCACCTTCTACCTGCTAAGATCTGAAGGTTGGGCTCTGGATATAGCAGTGAGGGAACTTAGATAAGGTCTAGCTGTTTGAAAGCCCCTACTCTGATCTCATGTAACCCAAACCAATGCTTAGAGGAAGATTTTTTTTTTTTTTTTACAGTCTCATTTTACAGATCAGGAGCCAAAGCCACAATGAGGTTAAGTGACTTACATGGTAAGAGGTAGACACTACCTCAGTACTCACAGGGTTAAGACCTTACACAGCATATTTTACAAATGAGAAAACTCAATAGTAGAAGTTAATCAAGGTTCAGAAATAGTGGAAAAACTAAAACCAGAACCAAAATCTTCTCCTTAAAGACGTTCTCTGTGAAAGTAAAACCTCAAATTTATTTTTCCTTTCTAGTTGGTCATTCTTCCATAAAATATTAAAATTTATATTTTGTGCTGTGTTGATATAAAAATGAATGTAACACCTGTTAGATTTATTACTACATAGTCATTATTATTGCAATATATTTTTCTTCAGATTAAAAAAAATATCAAAATGAAAACTAATGTGGGTCCCATTGGGCCTGTGTGATTGACCAAGCATTCAGGTTCTTTTTTGTTTCACAGCTAGATCTCTTACCATAGTATTTTCTACCACCCCAGCACTCATGTAACTCATAACTCTTCTAGTAAAGCACAAATTCCTGCAACTGGCTTATTCAGATATCTAAAATCATGAAAGCCTGAAAGTGAAAGTGTTAGTTGCTCAGTCATGTCTGACTGTTTGCTACCCCCATGGACTATAGCCTGCCAGGCTTCTCTGTCCGTGGGATTCTCCAGGCAAGAATACTGGAGTGGGTAGCCATTCCCTTCTCCAGAAGATCTTCCCAACATAAGGATCAACTCAGGTCTCCCATATTCCAGGCAAATTCTTTACCATCTGAGATACCAAAAGAAGTTTTTTTTATCTAAAATTATAATTCCTATTAACATTCAACTACCCTAGAAAGTATTATTCCCAAATAAGTATGTTGCTGTTACTAAGGGTTTATTCTATGTCAAAAAAAAATTTTTTTCTAATATTATACCTGTGACTTAGA
Source organism: Neotragus moschatus (assembly GCA_006410615.1). Taxonomy (NCBI): domain Eukaryota; kingdom Metazoa; phylum Chordata; class Mammalia; order Artiodactyla; family Bovidae; genus Neotragus; species Neotragus moschatus. Next base: position 6,501 of record SJYA01000501.1, read on the forward strand.
GCAATCCTGAAAATTAGTTTTGATCCTTTTATCAGGGATCAGCAACCTTATGGGCCATGGGCCAAATCTGGTCTGCCCCTGTTTTGAAAATAAAGTTTTATTGGAATACAGCCATGTTCTTTCCATAGCATCAGTCTATGACTGCTTTTCCACTACAAAGGTTGAATTGGATAGTTGTGATAAAAATCATACTGCCTGCAAAACTTAAAATATTTACTATTTGGCCCTTCATAGCAAAAGTTTGTAAACTGGATTCGATTTAAAAAAAAAAAAAAACCTCAAGTAACTTGTCCAAGAGCACAAAGCTAATATTAATTTAAGTGATAATTTGAGGGTTTAACCCAATGTCATTCCAGCCGTGGAGCCTGAACTCTTTACACTACAGATCAGTTTGAAGGTCCCTTGACATTTGTTACAGCTCCAGTCCTTTCCATTACTCCCCATCCTCAGTTCCCTCAAGGGTTTAGGTGTCCACTATGAAGCTCAGGGGCCTCATTGAATCCCAATTTCCCATTCAAGTCCTTTCTTGACCTTCCTTCAGGTGCAAGCAGTTCTATCAATGCCCCAGAGTAAAGGAATCTGTTGCTACCAAATGTTGACCTAGTCCTCTGATTACAGGTCTTGGAGCTTGACCAACTTATTTGCTAAATTTATCTCTGCAAGAACTGGCTTCTCTTCCTAGGTGAATGCTCTTTAGGAGTTGGTTTTTGCTTTCAAACATTTTCCTCTCTATAATTTATCAGTCAGTGGATATATACTTTGGATCACTCAAGCCTTTGTCAAGTCACTCTTTTAAGTAAGCATTTTTTTTTTAATTGCCTCCTTGCTTCTCTAATACTAAGGGAAAGATGATTTTTCATTGCTTTCTCTTTGGTCATCTCATGAGGTGTCAGAATAGTCCCAGTAAATGTTACAGATAAAAATTAATTTTATTTTGAATTTTTGACTTATCAATTAACGCATTCGTTCTTTTACTTCAATCACAAGATGGAAGGGGTGAATATTTTGAAGTCAAGTAAAGACTGGCTATGACTTGCCCCTAAGTAGGTGAATTTCTTGGATTAGGACTCATTTCAGTATATTTTTTTTTCACTTGAGGTGCTGGGGGATGTTTAAGTTGGGGAGGTGATAAAACTGTAAGAGTGTGACTTTAGCGTGTTAGCACTCATGCACCACTTAAGCCAAGAGTAAATAATTGTTCTTTTTACATCTCTATGTATGTAGTTCTATCTCCCCAGGGTACATTTTAAGAAATGTGAATTTTGTGAAGATATAAAAAATGTCTTCAAATTCATTGTTCCTTGTTAGAATGAAACGGGGCAATACAGTGCAAATTGCCAAGGGGAACCTAGGTGGAGGACTTTGTTCTGTCTTTACTGTATCTTCAGGATAAGAAGAAGCATCATTAAGGAGGAAAGTAGTTCCATGCCATTCCCGTATGTGAGCTCAGAGGTTAGGGGGCTGGACTGGCGAATCCTAACCAATTTTGCTTCCTCTTCCCAGTTGACTGTTTCTTGATCCAAAAACAAGACACTTCTCTTCTCAGGTGTTAAGACAGAACTAAAGCTTCCCTTTCTTGGATGGCTTCCCCACCTTCAGTGTGTGGCCCTCTGTAGGGTTTTACCACATCTAGGTAGGTCATGCTCTGCTCATTCAGTCATTCTTTCTTTTAACGAGAGTTTGTTTAGCTCCATATTTTGGCCAGATATGTTTAGGAACTGGAGGGTATAAATGGGGACCAAAATAATCATGATCCTTGCACTCATGGAGTTGGAAGCGAGTCATTAAATAAGTAACAACGTGTGTTGTGAAACGAGAAGTGACAAGTAGTTAGGGAACACACAGTGGGGAATGGGGGATGTAACATGTGTGATCAAAAGAGCCTAGAGAATGGGTGGCTATTCCCATTTATCTACAAGGCCTGGAGGTTTGGGCCCCGTGAGATTCCCACCTGGATCAGTGCAGTGAATACTGTAACTTTCCTCCTCTGCATCCATTTCTCTCCCTCCTCCTTTTGTAGCAGCAAAATGGTTTGGATAAGACTGACAGGCACTCAGCTCAAGTAGTAGCCTTCCTCTGGCATTAGTTCAGGGGCATCACACGTCCCAGGTTGCTTGTATCTAGAGAAGCCCAGGATTTTTGCTCCTAGGCAAGCAAAATGCTGTGGGATGATATGAAGCCTTGGATGGCCACTCACTTAACCACCAGACAAGCAACCAGGACTCCCCCCTCAGCTGATCCCCCGTTTATGTCCTAACTCACGCTTTTGTTGCTGCTTTATCCTTTCCTCTGTCCATCAAAATCATATGTAATACTCATAAAGCCTACTTCAAAGCCCTTCCCTGAGAAAGTTTTCAACTCTTTCTCACACTTAACCCCTTGAAATTCCACCATGATTGTCATTCTATTTTCCACTTTAAATTCCCCAGAAGGAGCTATTTCCCTGGCAGTTGACTAGGCATACCATTTTGCTGTGAGTTAGCAGATGACTGATCTACAGGCATTAGGTTCCGGATCCCGTGGTGATGGGGTCTGGGATCTCATCCAGGGATGAGTGGAGATGACCTCTCCTCTCAGGCAGCTTGGGGCAGGGTAGAACAGAACTCTGGGATAACTAGGTGTCAGGAGACTTGGGTTCCATTCTGGTTCCTCTGTGATAATAACTCCAGCAATGAATACTTGGTATAATGAGTATTCCCTTTCTTGATCCTCAAAGCAATTCTGTGATAGAGGTTAAGCTGCACTTTATAGATAAAGAAATCGGGGCTCCAAGATGCTGAGTCACTTTCCTAAGACTCCAAATTGGAAAGTGGCAGATGTGACAAGAGGAGATAATTTGTTCCTCGGCCTCCTCTAAAGACCCTCATTCTTTCCACTTCTGCCTCCCACTACTGCTTTGAGTTTCAGTATTCTAAAGTCTCACGGGAGAAAAGGCATCACCTTTATTCACCAGAATTTGGGTGAGGATGAAGGGTGAATACAGCTGTGAAGGCTGTTTTTGAGAAGCATAGAGCAGTCTGAACCATGATGGGGTGCACAGGGGAAGCAGGCAGTAGTGGTATAAGAGACAGGCTTTGAGAATGCTTCCTATTTTTTGGTCTCATTTCTACAAGAATGGCTAACAGTGACATTTCCCAAAGCCTCTTTTGGGTGGCTTTGCACAAGGTAAACTTCTTAGAAGGTGGTCTGGACCCTAGTGTGTACACATTAGTCACTGGCTAATGCACCGCAAAAGAGTATGTCCAGCCATCGCACAGGGAGATGGCTCCTACAGTGAGCATTCCCACCTACTTCTGGAAGTACAGGGAGCTGGGAGAGAAGACCCTTTGCTTTCTGCCATGGCCAAGATATTTTTTGCACCAGGAGAGTCAACCCTAAGATGCTCTTCATAACCAAGAAGGGACCACAGCTCCTCCCCTTTGCCACATGCCTTTCCTTTGAGTTGTCACCTCCCAAACCTTCCTTCTTGTTTTTCTCATCTTGTCTTTTTCAACACCTCCCCAATACCGTCTCACCCACTTTTTCTAATTTCATGTTATCAACTTTCTCCTCAACACTATTGTATAATAGAATCACAACAAAATTGTGCCTATTTTCCAGATGAGAATACTGAGGCTGCAAGAGTTACTCCTTAGCCCCTTAGCTAGGGTGATTCTTGGTTGGTACATCCACATTCTGACAATGGAGTTACCTATTCTTCTTGGGCATTTCCAGCACTTACCTTGGCTTCATGTACCTGGAGAGGGAAGGAATCCCTGGGGAAGATTCAGCTCAAGCAAGTACATATTTATCAAGCACTTTTCCTCGGAGTACAGTGTTAGCCAGTTAGTTTGCTGTGATGAAATGAGCACTAGCTTTGGAAACTCAGTCTCTGCTCTACCTCCTCTTGCCTAAGACATTTGACCTCTCAGAGCCTACATTTTGGGGATAATAATACCTATCTTGTAAACTTGTGAGGAAACTGTATGAAAAATGCCTTGTGTAATAGGAGCTTAATAAATGGTGATTTATTATTATATTGCTTTGCATTTGTTATCTAATTTAAGACATCACAATAATTTGCAAGTTAGGTTTCATTTTCTGTTACGTATTTGTAAGCAAAAAGTTTCAGAGGCCAAGAAACCTATTCACAATAATATAGTTACTATCAAACTCAGGACTCCTTGTCCAGGGGCAGCACTCCTTCCATGGTCCTACTTCCTGGAAGCTCTAGAACAATCTTGGATTGTCCTTTAAATTGCAGGCGGCATAGCATGCAGGCTGCCACAGTCTCTAGGAGCAGGGCTCACACTTGCAACCCGCTGCCGAGATCAGGTTTCAAGTGAGCACCTGGTTTTGAAAAGTCCTGCCACGTTTCTCCTCACGTCACCATCCCCGAGTTCCACTTCTGATCACCATTTCTGTTCAGGAGTGGTTTTTAAAGTGGAGGTCTATACCAGGACCAGGTGCTTCCTAAAAATGGAAACTTCTAATGAACTCAAGGAGGGTGAGTGTCTGTTGATGCTTCAAGAATTCTGGTGGTGGGGAGGAAAGGATTGGTTTTCTAAGCAGAGACTGATTGCATTGCTTGGGTTAAGAGAGAAAATTCAGATGTTCTCTGTCATTAAAATGATTGTTAAGTGCATAATCATTTAAAATACTTTTCTAAGTAACATATATTTATATTGATGTAAATATGAAACATGGGCTTCCCTGGTGGCTCAGTGGTAAAGAAACTGGCTGCCAGTGCAGCAGATGCAGGTTAGATCCCTGGGTCAGGAAGATATCCTGGAGACAGAAATGGCAGCCTACTCCAGTATTCTTGCCTGGGAAATACCATGGATAGAGGAGCATGGCAGGCTACAGCCCACATGATCACAAAACAGCTGGACATGACTTAGCGACTAAACAACAATGAAAATATAAAACATAGAAATATGTGTATAATGTTATAAATATATTTAAATAAAAATATTCAAAATACATATTTCCAAGTAAAGAAATATACACTTGTACCATCTCACCATCTCATTTTGTTTTTAAAATTACTCTCAAAATGAGGGAGAGCTGAGGTCTGGAGAAGATCACATTCTTCATCTAATTCATGGCAGACTGACTCCAGGTTAGAACACAGGTCTTCCTGTTACCCAGCACCACTTCTCTCAGCCCTTCCTTTCCTGGGAGAGTCAGAAGAACAGTCAACCCCCAAAGTCATTCCTTCTCCTGTCCCTCCAGTCTCCTTCTGCCCTCTGTGATTCAGATACCACAGGAAATGAAAAGCAATATTACGTGAGTGATAGAGCCTGCTGAGTTGAGCCAGAGGTCCAGAGTGGAGCCAGGAGCCTGGAGCTACACCCAGGATAGGGTAGACAGTCAGGAAAATAAGAGGATCTGGTTGCACTCACCTGTGAGCTGGCAGAGGAGAAAGATGAAGTATGCTGCGGCACCAAGCATGTTGCTTTCTGAATGTTAGTCACTGAAACAAACCCACTTCCCTCTGTAGTGCTTATATCTCTTCCACAGTTGGAAGGCGGGGTCATGGGATAATGAGTCACCTTAGTGACCTTTTTCCCCCTATGTTCACAAGGAATGACTAAATCACTAATGATTAAAGCTATATGGCCAGCTCTTTCTGCTATAACATAGGACCTCTCAGAGATTTAGAAGAGAGAACATGGAAGGAAATAGAAGTTTATATGGAGAATGAGAGAGTTGCACTGGAGATAATAATAATATCTATTGAGCTTTTCAGAGTACCAGGAGTACCTGAATTCTTTTATGTATTCCTCATAACAATCTTGCGAGTAAAATACTTCCATAATCCCTAGTTTTACAGATGAGAAAATGAAGGCTTACAGTATATTACAGCAAAATCAAGTAGTTCTTTAATCAAAAGAAATCGTTATAATAGTAAAAAGAAAAGCCATGTGGTGGGAGAAGATATTTGTATTCAGTTCAGTGCAGTTCAGTCACTCAGTCATGTCCAACTCTTTGCGACCCCGTGAATTACAGCACGCCAGGCCTCTCTGTCCATCACCAACTCCCGGAGTTCACTCAAACTCACGTCCATCGAGTTGGCAATGCCATCCAGCCGTCTCATCCTCTGTCGTCCCCTTCTCCTCCTGCCCCCAATCCCTCCCAGCATTAGG
>SJYA01000502.1:0-50878 GCA_006410615.1 Neotragus moschatus
TGAGGTGGATGAAACTGGAGCCGATTATACAGAGTGAAGTAAGCCAGAAAGAAAAACACCAATACATTACACTAATGCATATATAGGGAATTTAGAAAGATGGTAATGATAACCCTGTATGTGAGCCAGCAAAAGAGACACAGATATATAGAACAGTCTTTTGGACTCTGTGGGAGGGGGAGGGGGGGATGATTTGGGAGACTCAAACATGTATAATATCATATAAGAAACAAATCACCAGTCCAGGTTTGATGCAGGATACAGGATGCTTGGGGCTGGTGCACTGGGATGACCCAGAGGGATGGTATGGGGAGGGAGCTGGAAGGGGGGGNTATATAGAACAGTCTTTTGGACTCTGTGGGAGGGGGAGGGGGGGATGATTTGGGAGACTCAAACATGTATAATATCATATAAGAAACAAATCACCAGTCCAGGTTTGATGCAGGATACAGGATGCTTGGGGCTGGTGCACTGGGATGACCCAGAGGGATGGTATGGGGAGGGAGCTGGAAGGGGGGGTTCAGGATTGGGAACACATGTACACCCATGGCGGATTCATGTTGATGTATGGCAAAACCAATATAATATTGGAAAGTAATTAACTTAAAATTAAAATAAATATAAATTTTTTTAAAAATAAATAAATAATAAAACCAACCACTGCAAACATTAACGACATCTCTGGCAAATCTTTCTTCTGTGTTTATCAAGAAGTAGCACATGTTCAGTTCATCAACACTTGGCTACTTACTGGTCTTCTGGGGAAGCACCATCTCCAGTCAGATATGAGTCCACGGCCCCCTCCATCTATTCTGCAGGCAGCTTGAAGGAGTGCCTCTAAAACATATAGCCCTAGATTCAGGGAGTTTTAGTGGACTGTGCACTGGTCAGCGTGGGTCCCATTGTCCAGGAGGCTGAGCACATGGGTAATGAGTGGGGACACCCCACTGTACCACTAGCTCAGGTCTGGTTCTGGGAGCCACACCTCCAAGGAGACACTGGAAAACTCACGTCCACAGGAGAATAACCAGAATGGTGAAAAGTCTGGAAACCTCATCATATCAGACATGATTAAAGAAACTGGTCGTGTTTAGCAGGAACAGAAAACTCAGAAGGCCAGCGTCTGCAGAGCTCTCACAGAAGCCTGGTTGTGTAAGTGAACACATGGAACATGTCTCTGCGAGGCAGATATTGACTCATATGAATAATGGGATCTTAAACCTGGAAGGAAACCTTGTGGTTATTCAGTTCAGTTTTTTCATTTCTCAGGTGGAAAACCAAGACTCAAAGAGACTGTCACTCCCTGCTGCTGCTGCTAAGTCGCTTCAGTCGTGTCCAACTCTGTGCAGCCCCATAGACCCGAGCCCACTGTCTCTGGAATTCTCCAGGTAAGAATACTGCAGTGGGTTTCCATTTCCTTCTCCAATGCATGAAAGTGAAAAGCGAAAGTGAAGTCACTCAGTCGTGTCCGACTCTTAGCGACCCCATGGACTGCAGCCCACCAGGCTCCTCCACCCGTGGGATTTTCCAGGCAAGAGTACTGAAGTAGGGTGCCATTGCCTTCTCCGGTCACTCCCTAGAGTCACATAACTAGTAGGTGGCAGAGTCAGAGCTAGCTTCAGTTCATCCAAACCAGCCAAGCCCGTTACCTGCACCATACTCCCAGGGAAGAACTTAATAACAAATGGAGAAACCCAAACATGAAATGATCTGTTCCAATGAACATGCTTAAGCATAAACCATCTCAGAGTAATATTATAAACCAGAGACTTTTCAGACGAGGTGGGAAGTTACATTCGATTGGGAATGACAAATACGTGGTACATGTATGCCTTCCGTGACCATGTCCAACCCAGAGAATTAATTATGACACACTTTTCCCACTGAGTCTTTATGCAACACTCATGTAACTCTGACCAATCAATTGAAGCTGGAAGCCAAGATGCCATTCCTGCCCTAGACAAACCAGAGGATCCTCCCAACAACATCAAGTTCCTCCCAGTCTTAAGAATGAATTCTAAATTAATGAATGAGTAAACAGTGGGGAAAATGCACGATGAAAGGATTCCACCAAGGTGTCAAAAACAAGCCATACTTCCTATAAAGAATATTTACTCTAGCTTGCCTGCTTCTGCCATTTTGCTAAGTATGTGCTCAGGAAATGCGTCAGAACTGAAAAAAAGGAGAGATGGGTCCAAAGTAGTAATGCTATTGCCCAGAAAGCACAAAACAGGAAATGAGCCAAATAAGTGAATGCAATACATATAGCATTTAAAAAATCACATTCTTCAAAATATTTAAGAATAATGCGATGCTATCTTCAGATGCAAGCAGCAGAAACCAACTCTGGTTCTAAGTAAGGCAGGAAAAAGAATTTATCAGAAACTTCTGGGTAGCTCAGTATCATAGTCAGTTTAAGCTGCTGTAAAAGAATACGACAGTCTAGGTAGCTTGTAAACAGCAGGAAATGATTTATGTTTCTGGAGGCGGGGAAGACCAAGATCAGGACACCAGCAGATTCAGTGCCTGGTGAGAGCCAGACTTCCTGGGTCACAGACAGCTGTCTTCTCACTGTGCCCTCACACGGCAGAAGGGATGAGGGATCTCTCTGGAGTCTCGTTTTAGGGACGCTAATTCTATTCCCGAATGGTCAACCCACTTCAGTATTTTTGCCTGGAAAATTCCACGGACAGAGGAGCCTGGTGGGCTGCAGGCCATGGTGTCCCAAAGAGTCAAACATGACTGATCACACAGGCACAGTTCTGTTCCTGAGGGTTCCATCCTCAGGACCTAATCACCCCCCAAAGTTCTCACCTCCAAATACCATCACACTAGGGATTAGATTTCAGCATAAGAATTTGGGGGAATACAATCATTCAGTCTACAGCACTCAGAGAGCTCAAGAAAATCCTGACCAACCTGGCTGTGGAAAGGATGAAGCCAGGAGGCCTTGGAGAGTGCAGGCCACGGGACCACCTCCTTAGGAGTTACCATGGAATAAATTATGTCCTGTTTTCTGTTCCTGTGTTACTCACTGAAGATTAAAACTCCCAGCAAAAGAGTGAGCTGGCCTTGGTTCTGGGACAACGGGCCAGTTCTTCCTATGCTTCCAAGTTCTGGTATGAAACCCCCATAGTCCAAGATTTCTAGCCTTCCAGGCCATTTTGAAGGTACAGATAGGCGTCAAAGGAAGAAGCTAGGACATGTTTTATGTAACTATTTGTTAGCCTTATTTATCATTATAAAAGTTAACAGTGGGCCTGAATATGGGGACCCCTCTTACTGGACTTTTTTTTCTATGTATTTGTTTACTTATTTACTTGCTGTGCCAGGTCTTAGTTGCAGATGGCAGGCTCTAGTTCCCTGACCAGGGATGGAACTCAGGCCTCCTGCACTGGGAGCTCAGAGTCTTACCCACTGGACCACAATCATTTTTTTCTGTCATGAATCCCATCCAGCTCCTGAACTGACACCCTCCGCCTGCCGCCCCACAATGAAGAGCAAGCCCCAGCTCACACTGCAGCACAGAACCGAATTGTTCTGGAACCATGCGGGGGAGCAACAGCCCCTCATTTCCCGCAAGACTGAGCCACGTGTCTCCAGCTCATCACTGAGCACCTCTCTCGCCGGCAGCTACCACGCCAGAGATGCTGGGGATACAGCTGTGAGTACGACAGAGAGTTCTGCATCCAGGAAGCTTGCCATCTAATTGAGAGAGAGAGACATGAAACACACACGCACAAATACGTAATTAAAACTGTGCTGAGCTCCAGAGAGGAAAAGAACTGAACACTGTGAGCAAGAATAATGAAGGAGAAGAATAGAGCTGGTAAGGGGCAACCCCAGGGCCCTATCTGAGGAGGGACATTCCCTCTGAGACAGGCATGGACAGTACTTAGTGATGCAAAGTAGGGAGGTCCTCCACGCAGGAGAGAAGAGAGCTGGAAGCCCTTCTAGAAAGACGTTGGCATATACAAACGTCTGAAGGACGGAGGGTAATGAGCAAGGGAGACTCTGGGAGAAGACAGCAGAGATCAGAGCACGCAGGGTCTGGTAGGACAAGGTAATATTTAAAATTTAATTCTTCAAGTTAAAGGAGGCCACCGAAGAGTTTTATGAAGGGAGATGACATAGTCAGACTTACATTTTTAAAAGCTCCCTCTGGGGGCCTTGTGAAGATGGATTGCAGGGATGGCAGGGAATGGTTTGCGGGGAGGAGGGTGAACGCAGGAAGATGAAGTTAGTGAAGGGATCCTGGCAAGACGCAATGGCAGCTTGGAATTGAGGTGCACAAGCGCAGGGGTTGGGTGGAGAAGTGGATGGACTAGAGAAATATCTAGGAGCTAGAACAGACAAAGTGTGTGAAAAGCGTTAACAGCTCAGTCGTGTCGATTCCGTGCGATCCCATGGACTGTAGCTCACCAGGCTCCTCTGTCCATGGGATCTCCCAGGCAAGAATACTAGAGTGGGTAGCCACTCCCTTCTCCAGGGGATCTTCCTGACCCAGGGATTGAACCTGGGTTCCCCACATTGCAGGCAGATTCTTTTCTGTGTGAGCCATCACAAGATTTGGGGATATGTGAGGGGTACTTGGACAGGATGTCGGACCTGAGGACCAAGGCAGGTAGAGGTGCCACTTACCCAAACTGGGAATACAGAAAGAAGGGCAAGTTTTAGGGGGAAGTCAATTGCCCCTTAATTATCAGAGAATAGGACTTTAAAAGGAACAAGACATTTGGAGGCGGAACAATGTATTGTGTGAAATCATCTGATAATAGAATGCTCAAATGTAGGTAATTCCAAACAATGCAACCTTATAATTTAAATGTAAATCGATTTAAGGAAGAGAAGCCATTGATTCCTCTTCCTTGGCTCCACTCCCTCTCAGGACAGCTCTTCATGCCTGTGACTAGCAGATTTCTCCATTCAGATCCAGAATTACATTCTAGACCCCAACACAAACCTGAGGTTGTAGGGATGGTAAAACATCTCAGGCAGACAGGGCCTCCCACAGCACGCTCAGCACAAACTGCTCCGGCTGATCCTGTCCTGGTTTGTTTCTCCACCACCTGGCCTGAGTCCTGCCTACTCACCCCAGAAAGCCCTGAAACACTCGAGACTCGAGGTTGATAATGATGAGGGTGGGCTGGAGATGCCTCACTGGCCATGACGGCCACACTGGACGCCAACACTCTCTGAATGCAACCCACCCCACAGCATTCAGAGTCCCACCTAGGTTGTCCAGGGGGAGCCCCAGTGAGGTCTCAGGGGAGCCCTTCCAAGCAGAGCCAGTGTCCTGGTCAGAGAAGAGCGGCTCATCAGTCACTCCAGGAGTCAATGCCAGACACCACGATTGTCCTGCAGAGATCAGTCTCACCAACCAGCTAGGGCATCCTTTCGTGGGGGCGGTAGAGGGCGAGGCAGGGCAGGGCACAGGAAAGGGGACTTGGAGAGGAGCCCCCTCAGATCAGGCTGGCTGGGGAAAGGAGGGCTTCCTGGGATGGAGACCAGTGCCTGCCAGCAGGGGGCTCTTGGCTCCAGATTTGGAGTAAGGTCAAAGCAGAGACCATCTTTGGGTACCTAGCGCTCTGAACCTGGAATGATTCTTATCTTTCCAAGGGACCAGGGGGTACCTAGGCAAAGGGAGGACAACGCCAAGAGTCGGGGGCAGCATGAGCCAGGGCCTTGGGCTGGGAGAGGAGGGAACTAGTGATCTGCTGTTCACCATCCCTTGAAGCTGTGGCCATCTGGCCATCGCTGCCCACAGTAAAAATCCTTCCCCCGACACACAGTCTCCTATGAGACTGTCCGAGCACCCAGTTGGAGGGACACACAAACATCTCATCACCAAGCTGCCTCTTTTTCTCGGGGACAAACATGGCTTTAATGCTGCCGTCAGAGCACAGCCTCATTCCTGGAGAACTGAGTCAGCCAAGTCCTTTATGCTAAAGCTAAGAAGAATGTCAGGGAAGTCTGGGGAAGACGGAGAGGAAGCTGGAGTATTGGACAGATGAAGCTTCCTGGTCATTTTCAGCAGAAGAAGTAAGGGCGCTCAGTCTGGAGCTCGGAGGAGGACACACCCCTTACCCGGGAGCACACCAGCTGACACACACACCCCACCTCCCCTGTCCCCCAGCCCCACCCTGGGAGTCCTTAAGATGGAGATGACTCAGCAATTAGCAGGCCCAGCCCACACCCTCCATTCTAGACAGGCCCAGCCTTTGCCTGTCCCAGAATCCGACAAGCTCGTGCACTTTGATCATTTTTGCAGGATCTTCCCCTACCTCCCAGACTAGAATATATCCCTTTATCCACCTTGTTCTCCAGCCGAAGTTTTGAAGTCCAGCCCTAGGCACTCCTTCTCTAAGAAACCTTCCTTCAAGGGATCTCAGAGCATCACCTCTCCCAGTTTTGTATGAAACCAAATCAATAATCATGTGCCTCACTCTTCAGTTTTTCCAAATGGACTAATGATCTCCCTAGGGAGGCTGGGAGATCCTGGAAGCATCAGGTTGAGTGCCCTGTCCTACCAGCGACACACAGTAAGTCGTTAACACACTAAGTGGCTAATGCAGAAGCTGGGGACATACAGGCGGACAAAAGGGACCATGCTTCAGACATCCCCTCAGCAAGGAAGCCAAAAGTGCCCAGCTGGAAGATTCTATATCACCCTGGCTTCTCCACTGAGAATAAGTGCATGTGGAAAAGCGGGGAAGCAGGGAGATGCATGGAGTCACTATTGCTGTAACCCAGGCAAGAGAATGATGGCGACTGAAAGCCGGCAGATAACAGTGGTGGACGAGAGGCTGGTCAGAGGTCGGATCCACTCTGAAGGGAGACAGTTCCTAACAGATTGGATGTGTTGGGGAGATAGGTGAGTGTAAGAAAGGTTTTAAGGAAAGACAGAGTGGCTATCAACTGCAGTGGGCAAGATGCTGGGGGAAGTGGGTCAGGGGCAGGGTTTGCGGCATGCTGAGTTTGAGATGTCTGTTACATATCTAAGTAGGTAGGGGAGTGTGCAGTGTGGGAGACAGGCCTGGCCTGAGTGGATAAATTTGGGTTTTGTAGGCATATCAGTTTTATTTATATATTTGGGGTATACTGTTTTTTATTAACATTATTTTTCAAACAGTGACTTTAAGTATATACTGGCCATATGTTCAGATTTGATATAAAGATTAATGGACAGGCAGTTCTCAAGGTACAATGTATTCAACAATAAGAGACAATCCGCTGCTGAGCTGCACTCAGAAGCAGCTGGACAAGGACAAGCTGTGTAACTGAAGGAAAGACCCCAGCCGTTCAGGACTCAACAGAGGTCGCTGGGCGTATCCATTTTAGATGGATGGATAGATAGAAAGGTAGCGGCCAACTGGGAGATGATTCCCACCCTCCTTCGTCACTTTCTCTAACTGAGTGATACATTCCTAGAAAGGCTAATGAGTACTGAAAGGAAGGAATCTTATTTCCCCGCAGGAACAATGTTATCATTGCAGATCAGGCTCCTGCCCAAGAACCTGTTGCTCAATTTTTTAATGGCAGTAATCTATTTCCACAAGTCCTTAAAATTGAACGGGAAGCCTGCACACTGTATAGGAAAGAGTTTCCTAAGGAGCCTGTTAGTCCAAGGAACAGGGGCACCTTGACCCGTTCAGCAGAGCCATGCCTGATGTCTGCTTGCTCTGGTCCAGAGATTTCCCAGGTCCTGCCTGACTCTGCTTATTGGCTTCCAGGCCCTTTTAGGGAGGACAGTTTTCACATGCACTTTTGAGAAGGATCTGGGGGGATATTCGTGGCTTTCTCCATCATGTGCCCCTGAAGTCATCGGGGGCATTGGCTATTGTCACCCCAAGTTGGGGGAGGAGTTGACTGTCTGTCTGATTGTCATCCATCACACTAAGTTCAAGGAAGGTCAGCTCATGGAGAGGTTCTGAACTCTTGAAAGGAGTAGATGTTAAGAAAAAAGGTGACACAGCCCTGCACTCGGTGGAAGCCTAGTCTGATGGATGCGAGATGATGACAGGACATTCCCAGGACAGGGCAGAGATAGCAAAGTCAGCTCCACTGCCCTTTATCTGGGAGACTGCCATCACAGAACAGGACATAGTTAGGGCGCCTTTCTGAAGAACTGTTGCAGGATGAGAAAGAGGATGTGAGAGGGGCAGAGGGTTACGGGCAAGGAAAACAGCCTCTACCAAGGGACTGAGTCCAGGTGGAGGTTGGGGCTGTATCTGAGCATTGAGCATTGCAAGGGGAGGCACTTGCAAGTTCAGGAAAGTCGCAGCAGGGAGGGCAGGCGCCCCATGGCTGCAAGTGGCATCCAGGCAGAAGGTGGGCGCGGGGGGGTGGGGTGCCCTGACCAGGAGGTGTCTGTGGGGCCTGACAGGCAGCAAGCGAGGCCTGTAGTGCACAGAAGGGGCTCGGTTTCAGGATGGAGCCGATTCTCCCAAAAATGTTGAAGAAAATCTCCGTGCCCTCTGCTGGGAGGGTCCCTCCTCAGCTTTGGGAGAGCTGGGTGAATACTCTGCGGGAGGGGCCATCAGGTTAGTCCTCCAAGGGGTGCCACAATCAGCACCGGGCCCAGGGAGGCAGTCGATGTGGCTGGATTCCCAGGAGCTGGAGCAGGCAGATGTGAAAGGTCACAGAGGGCACACCCCGGTCCTGGGAGGTGGCGCTGATATTTCTGGCAGCTCATCCTCGGGCCTGGCTCGGGCCCTGCTGAGCCCGTGCGTCAGGTGCTTCCTGTTAGTAGTAGTATCACTATTACTCAGGAGGATTGCCGTAAATATTAATACATGCACATGCCTTCCAGGCTTCAGAGGCGAGGCCGGTTCTCCGCCTGCTTTACTACCTGCTGATCCCTGGGCTGCTCAGCTGATCCCCTAGACGCTGAGCATCTCCAGATTCAATCCCAAGGCTTCATTCTCCTCACTCTTTCCCCCTCCCCGTGGACCTCCCACTACCTCAGCCTCCAACCTCAACCTCATGCGGTTAAATTGCTGCCTCTGGGTCTGCCCTCCTCTGAAATCACATATTGAGGACGAGGGGCTTGGGATCAAACATTTGCAGAGCCCCTACTATGTTGTGTCCAACTCTTTGCAACCCCATGGACTATACAGTCCATGGAATTCTCCAGGCCAGAAGACTAGAGTGGGTAGCCTTTCCCTTCTCCAGGGGACCTTCCCAACCCAGGGACTGAACTCAGGTCTCCCTCATTGTGGGGAGACTCTTTACCAGCTGAGCCACAAGGGAAGCCCAAGAATACTGGAGTAGGTAGCCTATCCTTTCTCCAGTGGATCTTCCCCACCCAGGAATCAAACCAGGGTCTCCTGCATTGCAGGCAGATTTTTTTTTTTTACCAACTGAGCTGTGAGGGAAGCCCCTACTATGTACCAGGCTCTGTTAAAACCATATCACACAAAATAGCCTCTTACTATTCCATTTTACAGATGAAGAAACTGAGGCTTTGGGAACATAGGTCTGTCTGACTCCAAAACTAGGGCTTTTTCTTATGTTGTTGTTGTTCAACTGCTTAGTTGTGTCTAACTCTTTGCGATCCCACAGACTACAGCATGTCAGGCTTCACCAGCTTCTGGGGTTTGCTCAAAATCATGTCCATTGAGTCAGTGATGCCATTCAACCATCTTATCCTCTGTTGTTCTCTTCTCCTCCTGCCCTTTATCTTTCCCAACATCAGCTCTTTGCATCAGGTAGCCAAGGTATTAGAGTTTCAACTTCAGCATCAGTCCTTCCAATGAATATTTAGGGTAGATTTCCTTCAAACAAGGATTGACTTGTTTGATCTCCCTGCTGTCCAAGGGACTCTCAAGAGTCTTCTCCAACACCACATACGTGGACATGACTAAATCCCAAATATGTACTACAACTTTTCTTCCTCCTTCCTTTCTTTCTTTTCTCCCCAAGCTAGCCAATATGGGTCGACCATCACCTCAAACTCAGTTGCTACAAAAATAAGCTTGACAGTTTCACCTTCACCCTCCTCTGCTAAGTGTCCTGCCTTTGCCAAGGGCTTTGGTCTCCTCCCTAAGTGTTCCATCCTCTGTCCTTCTAAAATACATCTGGAATAAAATAAGTATAATAAATCCAGGAAGGCTGCTGAGGGCAATGGCCACAGGTGGCGGAAGGCTGTTTTGTCCACTCCCTGCTGGCAGGCAGTGACCTGGCCCATGTTTTTCTAGATCCTCCAAAACCACCACCATCTCCTCGCCTGCACAGTTCCATGTGTCTCAACGCTCTTTGCCTTTTAGCGTGTTCTTCTAATATAACTGCAAGGAACTGAATGGAATCCATTTTGTTCCCATACAGCAGGAATAAATGAAATGAGTCCTCCAGGTGGACTGGATGGACAAGGAGCATGAACTCCAGAGCCTCACGCGAGGCTCCCTTGGGAAGCAGAGGGGGTGGGACTAAACCTCCAAAAGAATGCTGCCTAAGCTGTGATTGAGTAATTAGCTCTCCAAACCCCTTTGTTTTCAGCAAAGCAAAGGAAACAAGTAATCCCTCCAAGGAGTCACACAGTGTGACTGGGCCTAGAGTATTTGAAATGTAATGGGGCAGCAAGCATAGTTATTCTACCAGGAGCACAGAAGAAAAACCACCGGAGTTTCACACAGTTACGTTTTGGGGACTTAAGAGAGGATGAGTAGAGAATGACTTCCTAAAACCTAAATAAGACGATCAGAGAGGGAACTGAGCCAGGAAGGACTCAGGATGTCCATGGGTAGATTTCTCAGGGTTGGATGTTCTAGGAGAGCCATTCACGGAAGATATGTGGATGGGAAGTTATGTTGTTGATGGTTACCAAGGACATATAAACTGTCTGAATAATCTTTCATTGACTAGAGAAACTAGAATTCAGTTTTGGCAAGGCTGGGCTGCTGAAAGGCAGAACTAGGAAGTGGGTGCTCTGTGTCTCTGGAAAAAAAGAGAAAACTTGAGACTGCACTTAAGATTCCCTCGCTTGAAGCAACATTTGTGTACACAGCCTTCTGCCTGCTTGCAGATATGGTCTGCCTAAGTTTGGCAAGTCAGTTGTTAAATGCAACCATTATGAAAAATAAAAGTATAAACATTTACAATTAAATGAATTCTACTGAGACACAGGAGATAAGCATTCAAAATTCATCCTATCCCAATTAGTCTGCTACAGTTCGTGATTGTCTTAATTCTTGAGGTTATTTACTTCTGCAGAGATGGTGTGATAGTGTACATTTCTCCTGACTCCACGGCAAGAACATCACATCGGCAGCCTGAAGTCAGCCATGGTGGGAGAATTTACATCAGGACAATAGCAAATGATACACTTTAGGGCCTTTTGGCCCCCTACACGCTCAACTTCGCTCCCAAAACCACTCGTAAACATTTACCACCCTAAATGTTCTCCAATATTGACAAGCAGGAAAAATGAAAAAGCCCAAGGTGTCCCTGAAGCAAAACCTTCAGAGCAGAAACCCCCATCCTTTCTCACCCAGAGGTGATGAGTGCAGTGATCATTTATTTAGGGATTTAGGAACTTCCTGGGCTTCCCTGTTGAGTCACCCTGCCGAAAGTTGCTTCCAAAGTCTCTCTCAAATCTCTTACTGCTTCTTAATGAGCTTTTCTTGCCAGCACCTTGTTGTTCTCACCCTTCAAAGGAAGGCCAAGTCTGAGCATGGCTCCCTGGTTCCTGGAATGGGGAAGAAGATGCCATTCAACACAAGCTGCACAGCTGGCTGCCTCTGTACCTCCCTTCCTTGCAGGGAGCTGAGCTGGAGGGTCTCAGACTAGGAGAGCCCTCCCTCCCCAAGTCACCCTATTCAATCCCCAGCCTTAGGACAGACACGTGCCAGGCCCAGCATCCTGCTGAAGTTCTATGAACAAGTCATCCTACAGGTGCTGTTAAACGTCTCCAAATAAATGAGGGAGGGATGGTTCCTGCAGTTCTCTGCTCCCCTTACTTAGTCCCCTTACTCCCTCCCCATCCATCCTCCAACCCCTCACCCCTACTCTAAGACATCTCTCCCTGGCTCCCTCTGTTCCACGATCATCTCTCCTTTCTTTTGTTTTTCTTCAGGAGAAAGTGTGAATGCAGGCCCCCCACGAGCACAAATTATGCCATCGAGTTTCCCACATTTGAGTAAATCACAGGGGCAGCACATCCAGAGGGCAGTGGGTGAGCCTTGCCCTGGGAAAACCACCTTCGTGATCACAGCGCCGCCTCTGCTACCATCTCTCCTTTCTCTCCCCAAACTCTATCAAGGCAGAACCAGAGATGCCATTACCCTTTCGCAAGTACCCAAGCCAACAAGAAGGGTTTCCTAGTTACGTACACCCAAGCAAGGTTTCAGAGCTTCCTCTATCAACAAACTCTGAGGTCCATCCATTCCCCACAGTTCACATGGCCACAGGGTAGAAACAGAAAGACTTCAGGAGCCCAGCTTCTCCTTAAGAGAAAAAGAGGCACAAAAAAAAAAAAAAAAGACAAAGGAAAGGAAGTGCTATGCTCTCAGAGGCAGGCGGCTGGGCAGAAACAAGTAGAGCAGAGTGACCTTAAAGTACTATTCTCCTCAGAAGACCCTCAACCCCTAAACCAGGCACAGGTCCAGTCGTGTGCCTGTCGCAGTTATCCAGTGTGGAGTACAGCCGCTTGGTCCATTAGAGGCAGCGGAATTGAGAATGTGATGCTTAGGGCTCACTAAGAGTAGCACTTGGACCAAGGGATAAAAACAATGCGGGCACCCAATTTGAGTTCAACAGGAGAAATATATCTCTGACAGGCTGAGGCCAAACGGACTGATTTGGGAGGTGCCACTGCAAGTATTAAAGAAGAGGTTGAAATATCTTTTGTCAGGAATGTAGAAGAAGGAATGCAAATGTCAGGGAAACAGCATGATGCCTGAGAGTCAAACACGCCTGTAATTACCTGTGACCTTGCTTAAGATACTTAATACCTCTGAGCCTCAGTTGCTTCATGTATATAATGGGATACTGCACCTCACAGGATTAAATAAGACGAAATATCAGAAAGCACCTGGCATTCAGGGGTGCCGATAAATGTCAACCCCCTTTCCATTAAAAAGGGGGCTAGGTTAGTTGAATTTAGTCTTTCTACCCCAGAGTAGGACTCTGAAATCCTTCCTCGTTGTTGAAAAGGATGGCATACACCTGGGAGAAATCAGGAAGTCAGGATTTGGTAGGTGAGAAGAGAAGGGGGAAAGATGCTGAGAATGGTCAGGGAATATTCAGAGGTCCTGCCCGCCAGTTCCTTGTTTTCTCTTGATTTCTGGAATCAAAGAGAAAACCAGGATTCTGGACTGAAAATCAAGCCTGAGGAGTCTCCGTTTCTCCATCTGCCTAGGGAAAGGGTAGGATTGGACAGCCCCTTCCAGCTCTGACTGCTCCTGATCAAGGAGGGAATGGGGTACATGTTGAGGAAATGATGCTGGACAGCAAGAAACAACGACCCCTCCCCTACTCCTGAGCATGGCCCACCACCCTGAGCCCGTGCCCAAACCTCCGTGGAACCACAGCCACCTCAGTCTCGAATCTTACATTTTCTTTATTGTGCTAACACTGCTGCCTCAGAGCTCAGAGCTCACGCTCACAATTGAGTCCAGATCCCCACCCACCCAGCCCTCGGGGCTCTCTGCCTTGGCTGGGGAAACCGGCCACCGGCTTCGTGCGCTCTCGGATACTTCCTCCTCTCTCCCCTCCCCACGAGCCTGCAGGCTCCGAGGANCGCCGGTCCCCTGTCGCGCAGCAGCATGCAGCATGCATCAGGTTTTACCTGATCTCATTAGACAAGTCGCCGCAGGCCCCTCCGCCGACCCCGCCGCCGACCCCGCCGCCGTAGCCGAAGGTACCGCGGGAGCCGCCGCCGACCCCGGCGCCCCCGCAGCAGCAGCAGACGAGCCCCCAGATGCCCACCAAGAGGCAGCCCAGTGCGAGCAAAGAGCCCAGCACTGCGCCGATAATGATTCCTATGCGCCGGGTGTCTGTGGAGAGAAGTATAGACTAGTTAGGCTTTCTGCAGCCTGGTAGGCGCTTGGTTAACCCGGAGTGGCAAGCACAGGGCTTCTGTGTGAAAAAGGATGGGGGATCCAGAGGGTCTCAGGACCCTTGGACACACGGTGAGGAATATATGGGGAGAGGCAAATTAACTCCTCATATTTGCATGTTTCTCCCAGGGCTTCCTGGCTGACCTTGGCAGAGCTATATGCATTGATGAGACCCATAAGGCTGATCCTGCTGAGACTCCAAAATATAGGCCAGGTTCCTCCCATCCAACCCTCCCAGCCAAGGAGCCATTGCCTGCACCCACCTGAGACCTTCACCTCCACCACACACACGCTGTAGCCCACGTGGTTGGCCACTGTACACTGATACAGCCCATCATCCTTGTAGGAAATGTCCTTCAACACTAGGTCACCGTTGTTCAGGCCTGAAACTGAAGGAGCATCAGAGGGCAATGGTGAGGCCAAGAGGCTTGGTGTTTGAGAGCTTCACCCCAGCCTAGACCACTGCGGGATGGCCCAGGGAAGGAGGGTGTATGTTCACACACAAGTCCACCCCACTGTGTCCAGGTGAGTCACCTTCNTCACCGTTGTTCAGGCCTGAAACTGAAGGAGCATCAGAGGGCAATGGTGAGGCCAAGAGGCTTGGTGTTTGAGAGCTTCACCCCAGCCTAGACCACTGCGGGATGGCCCAGGGAAGGAGGGTGTATGTTCACACACAAGTCCACCCCACTGTGTCCAGGTGAGTCACCTTCCCCTGCTGAAAGAGAAGCAAGGAAGGCCCCTTTCCCAGCAACAGGAAAGAGACCATGATTTCACTCTCTGACCTTAGGGAAGTATGCTCCCTCCCTGAGCCTCGGTCTCATTTGTACAGTGAGGACTGGATTAGACCAGAGGAATTCTAAGGTTCCTTCCAGCTCTGATTGTCTTTGATTGTGAGTACCAGTCAGCATCTCTCTGTGCCAGCAGCTTTACACACCTCATCCCATTTAATTCTCACATGCCCTTGGAGGATGGCCCTTACCATTCCCTTTTCATGTACCACAGAATGAAACCACGGCACAGAGAGGTCAAACCACTTGCCTGAGCCTTGCTGCCAATCATGGTCCAGCCAGAATGCAAACCCAGCTCTATCTGAAACCATACTCTTCCCGAATTAGTCATACTGCTTTCGACTGACTCTCCCCTTTTGCCTTCTCTTCTTCCCTCTATAGCAGCTTCTGGAACAGGCTCAGAGGAGGGGTCTCCCACAGATGGTGCCACTGATGAGCTAGGGAAGCCCCAGCAGGACCCAGCATCCCCATCTTCCCCTTTCCCAAGGCCCCCTCACCTTGACTGATGGAGCTGTGGAAAGACTCCTGGTAGGAGAGCTCAGAGTGGAAGCTGTGCTGAGAATGGTAGGACCCGGCACGGTAGGGGTGAGTATGCCCGCTGATCTTGGCCCACTTGTAGGTGAGAGGTGGGCTGCCCCCATTGGCAAAGCACTTCAGCACCACATCATTGCCGTATGTAAAGTGGCCCTCAGACCAGCACAAGGGCACCGCCGGCCGCGCTACAAGGAAGAGGGTAGTTGTGAGCCAGGGCCCAGCCAAGAGGCAGAGCCAGGCTCAGGGTGGCCAAGCCACCCTTGATTCTGAAGTCTGGGGAAGGGGATCCCAGAGGAGTCTGCTCATACCTTGGACAGTGATGATGACCCTCCGGGTNACCAGCACAAGGGCACCGCCGGCCGCGCTACAAGGAAGAGGGTAGTTGTGAGCCAGGGCCCAGCCAAGAGGCAGAGCCAGGCTCAGGGTGGCCAAGCCACCCTTGATTCTGAAGTCTGGGGAAGGGGATCCCAGAGGAGTCTGCTCATACCTTGGACAGTGATGATGACCCTCCGGGTGGCCACAGTGGTCTTCTTCACCCGGCACTCATAGGTGGCTGTGTCGGAGACTTGCAGGTTTGACAGGGTAATGGAGGCATCGTACTGGCTGGGGTCTGAGGCTGCAAAGCGGACCCTCTGCTGCAGATGGGGGAGGTTCCCATGGTTGATCCTCTTGTCCTGGTAACTAAGGAACTGTGAAGAGAAGAAAACAGAGATGGTGAGACAGGCAGAGCCAAGGAAGGCCTTGTGGACTGGCTGTCTGGGGCAATTCGCTGAACTTCTCTGAGACTCCAATTTCTTGGATGAAAAACGGGAATGCTAACCTGATCCACTGACTTTTAACAGAATGTGTGAGATCATTTGAAATCAAACACTCTCTGCCTAATAGCTACCTCCCGGGGGCATGTGAGGATTAAATGGGATGAGATGAATAAAGCCACAGGCACACAGAGAAGCTGGATGGTACTCGATCAAAGACTATCTGAGCTGGAAGTATAAGGTCGGGCCAGGACAGTGTCTTCCTTTCGGAGTGGGGTGGGAGGAGGTGGCCTGACTGACTGGCTTGATTGGAAATTACACAGCTCCTCCCCATTGCCCCATTCTCTGAGGAGCCTTGGGGAAAGTTCGAGGGCTGGGTTTTCTTATTTGCCCTGCAGTGTGCTAGCTGCCCAACAAGTAAATACTGTGAAGTGTGGAGTAAGGAGAATCACGTGCCCAGCACTTACCACATTCTCCCGATGTGAGGGGTCTGAGTTGACCTGCTTCCACTCGATGTCCAGCCCATTAGGACCGTAGTCCTCAGGGTCCAGGATGTAGGGGCAGCCCAGCCTCACGTTGTCACCTTCCGCCAGGTACAGGATCTCCTGGCCATCCCCGTTGATCCGTACAGCAGACAGCAGCGCTAGGATACAGGCAGGGCAGANCTGAGTTGACCTGCTTCCACTCGATGTCCAGCCCATTAGGACCGTAGTCCTCAGGGTCCAGGATGTAGGGGCAGCCCAGCCTCACGTTGTCACCTTCCGCCAGGTACAGGATCTCCTGGCCATCCCCGTTGATCCGTACAGCAGACAGCAGCGCTAGGATACAGGCAGGGCAGATGGGATAAGGGGAGCGGGACCAGGGCTTGGGTGATCAGCTTCAGCTCCCTTCCCTCCACCATTCCTTGTCAGTGGCAGCCCGGGCCTCAGTGCAGTTTCCTCAGGGAGTCGGGCCTGCTCTCAGAGTGTGCGTGATTTGATCGATGCATACCTGTGCTGACTTGTGTGAGCGTGTCTGTATTCTATAACTGGTTAGAATTGCAGCTATACTGTTTGTATATTGTATATATATAGTTGCTAAGAATGCTTGTATATGGGGGTCCAGTGGTTAAGAATTCGCCCTCCAGTGCAGGGGGTATGAGTGGGATACCTGGTCAAGGAACTAAGATCCTACACACTGTGAGGCAGCTAAGCCCGTGCACGACAACCATTGAGCCAGCACGCTCTAGAGCCTACGCACCACCACTCGAGAAAGCCGGTGTTCTGCAGCGAAGACCCAGCACCGTCAAAATAAACATAATAAAATTTTAAAATAAAATGTGAATGCTGGTGTGTATGCATGATTGTCTATGCATGTGTGGATGTGGCCACGTATGGACACTGTGTGTTTGTGAGTGTTTGTGGCTGCTTATGTGTACCGCAGGGAGATTTATGCACATGGCTAGGTAGCGTGTCTGCTTCTATATTTACCTGACAGTACCTGTGGGTGCGAGCACGTGTGTGCCTGTGTGGGAGACGTGGAGCACGTCGAGTTGTTAAATGCTCTGATGGAAGCGACTGGCTGGTTAAAAGCCACATCCATCTGGACCAAGTGAAGTGGTCGTGTCCAGAGGCAGGAGGATGGACACCATAACCTCTGGAGTCCCTTTCCGGCCCAAGGAGCAGAAGAATGGGTAGTCTCTGTGTGTCTGTGTATGACAGCGCGTGTCTGTGGCTGTGTGCCCGTGTGACAGTGTGTGCCTGGCTGTGTAAGTGCTCTGAGTGATGGTGTGTGCCTGTGTGCGACTGTGACCAGGAGCTTGGCTGCATCCGTGTGTGACAGTGAATGATGGTGCTGAGACCATGGCTGCAGTCGTCTGTAGTATAGGACGGGTGAGCCTGGCATGAAGGCATGTGGCATTGTGTGCTCCGCGTCCTGCCCCCTGTGTGATCCCGTGGCTCAGGTACGGCCACCTGCACATGCTCGCTCCACTTGGGGCCCCTCCCACTGCTGCCAGCCCTAGCCTCACTGAGTCAGCCCCGGGTGAGGAGCCAGCATCTGGAAGCTCAGGACTGGTCTCTCCCTCCCTCCCCGGAAGCCCCAGGCAAGTGCTAGCCCCAACTGGTTGGACCTACAGAGAAACACGAAGTTGGGGGCAGGGGGGCGTTGCCCAAAGGGCCCCAACCCTGGCTGAGCGGGCAGCACGCCACCTCCTAGTCTCTGGCACCCCCTTGCCCCGGGCCCCTTGCCCAGCCTGGCTCACTCTGCAAGAATCAGCGAGTCCTTTGGCGTCTCAGCCCCTGGTCTCGGTTGCTCATCCTGCTTTTGCTTCTCCGGCTCTCTCCCGGGACCACCTGCACACTTAGCCTCTCACACACAGGATTACACACTGTCACAGCCAGAGACATCAACACGTAGACACACTCTTACACACCTTCAAAATGTAGATGCTTGCCTATGAAGTCCCACCTTCCTATACTCACAGACACTGTCAGATCCACACAGACACAGCGACACAGACACACAACTACACACAAAGACAGGTACATATTAATCCAGAAGATCCCACCCACTGCATACACTGGCAATCCCCCAAGTGCATTCATTCAAGCTTAGTCTGGTTCTTAGAGAGCCAGCAGGCACCCTTTCAGTGAGCCTGCAGCACCGCTGGCATCACTGAACCTGCCCTTCAGGATCCCAACTAGGCCATGAGCCATGCCCTGAACCCGCCCCCCACCCCTGCTCAAGCCTCTAGGGTGACCCAGAGCAGGCAGACTAGCTGCTGGGGCTCTAACGGGACTTGGTGATGCCTTCTCTAGCCCCAGGCCATGCTAACACCACCCCACTCCTGAGATAAGGATCCTAACACCATCTGCCAGGTGCTGGGCTGCCACAAGGCAAGCCAGAGATGAGCCAGAACTCAGTGGCGTGCAGAGGCTCCACCCCGGGGAAGGACTGTCAAAAGCGACAAGAGAATACTCTCCACACCCTGGGAGCCAGCTGGGCGGGAGGGTAAGTATTCTGGGCAGGGGGCTTGGGAGGGAGGGATGGACTGAAAGAGAGTGTCTCCACCCTGCACTAGGCAGAGTGTCTGCCTTTGTCCCTGGCTAGGGAGCCTCACCCTAGCCTTTTAGTCTCCCGAAATCTCTCTCAACCTCCTCCCAGCCTTTCTGCACCCTCTTACTCTCTTGGGGAAGTCATTCCTGGCGTCTCACCTTCACTCCTCTTGCTGTGGTGCTAAGGAAGTACCTCCAGGGAGTGTGAGAGGAGAGAGAAGCTGGGGGGATGGAAGAAGACCAGAGTGGAAGAGCAAGAGTTGGGTGCAGAGACTTGGAGGAGGGGCAGGGAAATCACAACAGGCTTGCCAAGGAAGAGGGCAGATGCCTCAACAGTCGTATCTGCTTTCAGCTTGTAAGTCCTTTGTGAATGTGTAAGCTGCTTCCAGAGCCATGAACCCTCCTTCTGCAGATAAGGGAGGAGAAGGGAAAGGAGGGGAGAAACGGCAGCCCCCACCAAAGGTACACATGGCACACAGAGATGTGCCAGGCCCCCACAGCACAGTTTCCACAGTAAGCTCAGCCAGGCCAGCTCCCACCAGACAGAGAAGGTGTGCAGGCTTGCTGCCAGAAAGGCAGTCACTCACATGCTCCCCCCGCCCTGACCTCCTCCCCTGTGCCCCCTCAGCCTGCACCCTGACCCCCGAGAGCATCTCAGCCATGTCTACCGATGCCCACACAGATGGGCTCTTACTAGGACTTGCCCCATCCTGAGCAGGCGGCCTCAATGTCCAGTCTGGAGCCCTGCCCTCCAGGTGTGTCCCAGGGAGGGGGCTCTGGGAGTCACCTTCCCCACCCTCCCCAGGCTCACCCTGGATGGGCTGGGTGCTACCCTGGAGCTCTCACAGTGCAGGGGCCCAGTCCTGCTGGAAGCAACCCAATCATTCTCCACCAGCCCAAGGCTCTACCCTTTTCAGGCAAGTGGGGTGGGTGGGAGGCCCTCCCACTGGGAATAGCACACAGACCAATGGAAAAGGGATCTTTCCAGTCTCCTCCTCAGCCCCCACCCCCAGTTCCCATAGTCACTCCTGGTGAGCCCTATGCTCCCATTCACAGCATGTACAAACATGTGTGAGCCCCACAGGTTCATGGACACAATGAAGAGCCATCCAAGAACACATGCCCAAACCTTCAAGTGCAGGGCTCTCCTGGCGAGAGGTCCCCTTGGCAACATCCAAACCCCAGCCCAGCAGGGCGAGGCTGGGCAGCACCCTGCCAGGGAATCCGAGCCCTCCTTCCAGGCTCCTGTGTGAGCCCCTCATTGCCTTTCTCCTGTGTATCCGGCGTCAGGTGGCCATCTTGCCCATGCCCAGCCCCATACCTGGGCTCAGGCACGCGAGCAGAAGGTGGAATGCTCCTCGGACTCCCATATCTCTAGGTTCAGTGCTTCCTCCGCTGGGGCTGGGATCCCTGGGGCCGGTGGCTGCAGGCCGGCGGCTGTGGGTGTGTGGGGACAGGTGGAGGGAAGGGGAGCGGAGGGCCCAGACGCTGCCCGGGGGTGGCAGGAGATGCAGCAAGTGCTCTGCTGGGGAGCAGCCGGAGTTATTTCTACAGGAGGGAGGGGGCCTGGTCACCGCCTTGGGGAGGAGTCCCAGGAGCCCTAATTAGCAGGGTGACAAAGAGTGGCCTACCCAGGCATCACCCAGCCCTTCCCCAAGCTCTTCCCTATCCTGAGAGAGGCGCAGGACGGCCAGCGGGACTTGTAATTAGGCACCTGTTAAACTTCCACTTCCTCCTGGCCCCATCCTCGGGGTGACAACAGTCGCCCAATTTTACAGCGTCCACGGAGCACCCCTCACCACTCATTTGTTGCCTCTTCCCTCAGGGAAATGGAGAAGAAGGGGAAGCCAGACTGGGGATGGAGGGGTGACCAGGAGCTAAAGGCTGGCGCTGACACCAGGGCACTGTGTCTGACACGCAGGTTTCCAAATCCACGCCCTCCTCGTTTCCCTGACCCTGCAGACCCCCTCCCACCCAGGCCAAGACCTGTGGGAAAGGGCACCAGGGAAGGGGATGCTGGGACTGGAGCGAAGGCCCCAGATGAAAGGGACCCAGGACTTCAAAGGACGTCAGGCCTCCTGAGCTGAAAGGAGGAAGGGAGGGGTCTGTGGGGAAGCAGGGTCTTCCCCTGGCTGCCCCCTCTGGAGCTGTGCCCTGCACCTACACCTGAGGCAGGGGCACCCCCAGGTGCAGGGGATCCTGCAGAACCGGGTGTGTTACAGGGGATCCAGCCCCCCACCTCCCACACACAACTGAAACCAGTTCAGTGAGGCCTACGAGGAGAGGGCCCAGTGGGTGCAGAGGGAGTGAGGTGAGTGGACGGGCAGGCGAGAGGCTGCTGGGGAAATGACCACCAGGAAGGCAGGGGAAGGGGCGTGCCATTGTGCATGTATACCCCTCACCAGAGTGTCTGTTGAGTAGTACCAAGCCCCTCTTTACACCCTTCTTCTAGGGATAGAATGGCGCCCTTGCTTCTGTGCACAGGAGACCAAGGATCCCCCTGATGTGGACGGTCATCAGGGTGACTAAGCCCCCACCATTCCGGGCAGGTTGGAGCTAGGATGAGAAGTCCTGCTGGGCAGGGGGAGAAAATGGAGGGCCAGCCCTTGCTCGTTGGTCCAGGAGGTGGGGGGGTCCCAGAACAGGCCTTGGGCCTCTCCTAGACTCCAGGACTGCCCCATACACAGTGGTAGGGGCCCAGCCATGAGTGGCTTTATTCAACAATTCAACCCTCTCCAAAGGCTTAGGGGTCCTGCCCCATCACTGACAGGGGTGCAGGAAGGGGATGGGGAAGAGTCTTGGAGGGAGTCACAGGGCTCAGGACGCTGCCAGGGCCCACCCCTCTGGGAAAAATAAGATAGAACAATAAGGAAGCACAAAGAGTCCATGCTGGAATCTGCATTCCAGCCCCCCAGCTGCACTCCCAACAATAACAGGGTGCTCCGGGGCCCGTGAGCTATACACTGCAAATGTCCTTATTTCCTTATTCACTTTAAGGACTATGGGATTGGCCTGCACACTCTGGAGAGCACAGATCACTATTCCCACTTTACAGATGGGGAAACAGAGGTCTGGAAAAACACAAAGATTCAGTCTAGGAGATGCTGCTACGGCCTGACTAAGGGGAGAACAAGCAGGCATCCTGACTCTCAGTCCAGAGTGGACCAAGAAAAGGGCATAGCAGTCCTGTGGGTTACTAGACCCGCTCATGGGGAAAGGCAGTAACAGGCGGAGGGGTGAACAGGTAGGGCCAGGAGGAGGGGGTCTGAAAAGAGAGGAGTAACACTGTGGTTCCTTTAGACTGAAATGTCGGGCTAGAGTTTAACTGGATTCTGAATTTTAGCTACTGTTAGAGTTGGAGAGAAGGCTGGAGCTGAGACTAACATTGAGGTTAGGTGGAATGAGAAATGAGGCTGAGGTCAGATTTGAGGTTGGGATTAGAGTTAACATTGGGATTCAGGATAGAACTACAGCTAGAACTGAGGCTAGGCTTCATGGCTGGGATTCGTGTTTTGATAAGGAACAGGGTTTTAGTGTCATATACAGCTTTGCCTGGGAATCCAATCGAAGGCAGTCTTGAGACTGATTTAGGATTGGATTTAGAGCTGGGTTAGACTTGAGCATGGGATTTGAGTTAGAATAGGCATGAGAAATAGATGGGGAAACAGTGGAAACAGTGTCAGACTTTATTCTGGGGGGCTCCGAAAATCACTGCAGATGGTGATTGCAGCCTTGAAATTAAAAGACGCTTATTCTTTGGAAGGAAAGTTATCACCAACCTAGATGGCATATTCAAAAGCAGAGACCTTACGTTGCCAACATAGGCCTGTCTAGTCAAGGCTATAGTTTTTCCAGTAGTCATGTATGGATGTGAGAGCTGGACTGTGAAGAAAGCTGACCACAGAAGAATTGATGCTTTTGAACTGTGGTGTTGGAGAAGACTCTTGAGAGTCCCTTGGACTGCAAGGAGATCCAACCAGTCCATTCTGAAGGAGATCAGCCCTGGGTGTTCTTTGGAAGGAATGACGCTAAAGCTGAAACTCCAGTACTTTGGCCACCTCATGCGAAGAGCTGACTCATTGGCAAAGACTCTGATGCTGGGAGGGATTGGGGGCAGGAGGAGAAGGGGATGACAAAGGATGAGATGGCTGGATGGCATCACCGACTCGATGGACTTGAGTTTGAGTGAACTCCGGGAGTTGGTGATGGACAGGGAGGCCTGGCGTGCTGCGATTCATGGGGTCACAAAGAATGAGACACGACTGAGCGACTGAACTGAACTGAGGCTGTGGTTAGAGTTAAAACTTCAGTTAAAGTTACATGGACAGAGGGTTCATGGGGATCAAAAATGAGGTTGTATTTATGATATAGAAAGACCTCAGCCTTCATTCATTAAGTTTGACTTTGGCTAGAATTTTCATTCCTTTCGTCTGTGAGAATACCAGTGGCACATGTTCACTGGGGTTTCAAAATTTTGGAAAGTTCTAAATACACGTACGCCCATCTGAAAGATGTGAGCAACTGAATCCCATAAGAAATACAACTTCTTAAGTTCTGCTCCATGACCTAAGCTCACTATCCAGTCAAGCTCCCAGAAGGGCATTTGGGGAGGGGATGCAGGAAGTTATATCAGTGAGCGGGGCTCTGACACCAAATGGAACTGGACAATGGGGTCCATCAGAGGCAGTTTTACTTGGGTGAGCGGGTTCCTGGTTTTGAAGTCGAGGAGATTGGCACTGGGGGAGACCAAGGGCCTAGATGCTCCTGGGAGAGCAGCCACTTTTGAGGTCTCCATGCAGGGGCTCCTCAGAGTCTCAAAAGGCAGGACACATTGTTGCTCCGCTTTGACCCACTGAGGGCTAATTGCCACCTCCTTGCAATCTGGGGCCCGTAAAAGAAGCTGTCGGCATTCCTGCCTTGTGCCTGAGCCCTGCAGGGGTTTGGGGGGTTGGTATTGGAGTGATGGCACTGGGGTATCTGCTCAGTTTTCAAAGCACAAGTCCAGCCCATGGCCCCTCCCTCTGGGACCAGCCCACAGCCCCCCTTTCTCTGTGACTTTCATCCAGGGGGAGGAGGCCCCCTCCCTCCATTTTTCCCTCCCTTTTCCCCACCAGTCTCCACCCCAAACATCCCATTGCCCCACCCACTTCCTTTTCAGGTCCTATAAAGGTCTGGGCAGATCCAGAAAAGTATTGGAATTCCCTGGGTGCCCCCTAGAGACAGAGAGAGAGTGGGAGAGGCAGTGGTTAGTAAAGGGGCAGGGAAACACAGATGCCATCCAGGTGGCCCACCCAGAAGCTGAGAGAGGGACAGGAGGCAGAGGATCCAGGCTACAGTCTGGAATAGAGCACACCAATTTCCAAAGGGGCCCCTTGTTTTTCTCTGAGAAATCTGTAGCTCCCTAGGGGAGAATGGCCCCTCTAGCGTGCACACACACACACACACACACACACCCCGCCAGACTGGGTTGTATTTGCTTCTCTTCTAAAGCAGAAACAGGCACTCAAAGACAGAAACTTGGAAAGGCGTGAACAGGAGTACAGAGGCAGAGAGAAGAGACAGACAAGGACCCAGAGGGGCCCAGAGGCTGCTTCTGAGAGGAGGGGCAGCCCAACCCCAGGACACCGAGGGGGGCGACAGGCGCTGCCCCATCCTCCTGGACCTATCCCCAACCCCTCCCCCAGGCCTTCTAGGCTCAGCTTCGAGCTCCCCACCTCCCCTCCAGGGCCCAGGCTCACCCCTGTGACATCCAGGGAGCAAACAGCAGCCCTGGGAGTGCTGAGCAGAGAAAACCTCCAAGGAAAGGCTCTGGTGGCAGAAGAGCCATGGGACAGACAGTCTCACGCTCAGAGAGGGCAAACAGAGGCACCTGGTACACAGTCACAGAGAAGCCTAGGAAGCCCAGCTCTCAGTGAAGGTTTGGTGTCGGAGATCCGCCAGGTGAGGTCCTGCTTGGACATGAGGAATGGAGGTGCCTGGGGGTGGTTGAGGTGCTGTGATGGGAGCATGTCGAGTTCAGACAGGGAAGAGTTACAGTTTAGAAAAGGCTTCCCAGGTGGCTCGGTGGTAAAGATTCCACCTGCCAATGCAGGAGACGCCAGAGATGCACGTTCAGTCACTGGGTCGGGAAGATCTCCTGGAGAAGTGGCAACCCACTCCAGTGTTCTTGCCTGAACAGGGGAGCCCGGTGGGCTACAGTCCATGGCATCACAAAGAGCTGGACATGACTGAGCGATTGAGAACACAGAGAGAAGGAAAATATCCGTAAGTGAGGTTCAGTTTCAGAAACCAGATTAGGGTTTAGGGACTGAGGCCCCAGTCAAGGCTAGTGGGCAAGAGTTTCTGAGATGTGAGACCCAGGGTCTCCTTACGTCTCAGCTCAGGCTTCCCAAGGCTCAGTGATTCCTGCTCATCCACTTCAGAAGAACGGGGACTCTAGGAAAGGAGCCTGGATACACTCACATTTCTGCCAGCAGGAGACATCCTGGAGCTGACCTACAGTCAGAAGAGCAGACAGCCCTGAAATTGTCCCCATTGGTGAAAGGAGTGGTCTAACCTACTTTATCAGCAGAATGTCTTAGCAAAGTGAGGCTGCTTAAACACTATAAACTGAATTGTTATCAAGGGAACAATGGAGGAAAGAAGAATTCACTTTGAAAGACTATGTGAATCCCTGATGACAAACCTGAAGAATTAAGAGTCCTTAAGGATAAGAGAGAACTCACCTCAACGAGATCAACCATTTCTTGCAGAACCTTCATCCATTCAACAAACCAGCCGGGCCTAGTGTCTAGGCCCTGGGGAAGCAACGGTTAACAAAATTCTGTCTTCTGGAGCGCTCAGTCTGGAGGGGGAGACAGACAAAGGAAGGGGCAGCAGCTCCTATCACAGGCTGATGACCTCCCATCATATGTGGCAAGACCCCTTGGCGTGGCGGAAACAACCTTTAAACACCGATCTGAAGGATAACTAAGGGTGTACTTGGTTTGTCTGAGAGTAGAAAGAGGTGTCCAGCAGAGTATTTCAGTCCTCGAAAAATAAACCAGAGCCCTGGAAGACACAGCAGAGGAGAGAGTGAAGTTGGAAAAGAGAGCTGATGGTATTTTTGGACTGAGGAGGCACAATCCTTGAGAACCGAATCTCTGGGGACCTTCAACTCTATCTGCCCAAGTACCCCCTGGGGTCAGAGCCAGACCCCGAGATAAGCCAGGCAATGAAGATGGATCATCCTGGACCATGTATGTTTGCATGCGGGGAGAGAGAGACCTTGTGATGATTACCTGACATGTCCAATAGGATTTTGATCTTCGGTATCAGCACTTATACAGCTCAGACGGTAAAGCGTCTGTCTACAATGTAGGAGATCCGAGTTCGATCCCTGGGTTGGGAAGATCCCCTGGAGAAGGAAATGTCACCCCACTCCAGTACTATTGCCTGGAAAATCCCATGGACAGAGGAGCCTGGTAGGCCACAGTCCATGGCATCGCAAAGAGTCGGACACGACTGGGTGACTTCACTTCACTTCACTTCATTTCAAAGTGTAATTTTACTTTATAGAAGTAAAATTTGCCTTGGGTTCTGCCACCTGGATTCCCCAACACATGTCCCCAGAGGGAGCTGTGCTTCCCCTTGCCCGCTGCTACTGAGTGCTTTCCAGTCTTGTCTTGTTTTCCTGGAATTTGCCAGGGAAGCTGTGGGGAGCCTTCGGGTAGCAGAGCAAAGCTGGGTGTGTGTCTGCTGCAAGGCCTCACCCACTAAGCCCTTCCGACCAGCCCGCACTCTGCCCTCCCTGTTTGTTTCCTGTTGCCTGGACACTGGGAAAGCAGAAGGTGGTGCCAGAGGGGGTGGGGCTCAGAGGCAACAGAGCTTGGTCAGGGCTGCCTGGGACAGTGGGAGTGTGAACTGTCAGGAGAGCAACATGCCCAGCCCAAGGGATAAGTGGAAGGTTTCCCAGTTTCCCCCACTTCCTCCCTCCAACACGCTTGTCTCTCCCCCTACCAAATGCTCAGAAGAACACTGTGTTCCTGAACTGCACGTGCTTCCCCCAGGGGGTCAGGCTGCACAGTAGCTGGGGTAGGAGAAATCTGAAGGGGTGTCATGAAGAAAACGTGAACTTGTTTTATGCGGTCCCAAGAAGCAGAACTAGGGCTCCCGCAGAATGGTCAGGAAGACATGTAGTGACTCCATGTTAAACACTTTCTGAGCATTGAGGTTGATCTAAGACAGTTTAGGGTTTGCTTTATGAGGTAGTGAGCAGCTCTTCTCTTAGGGTGCGCAAGCTCAGATGGTCCAACCACTTGATTAGTTTACAAAGAAGTTTCCAGGGTAAAATAGTCTTGGATGTCGTTTCCAGCCTTGACCTTCTGTGATTTGGTGCTCACCCCCACTAGCTCCGGGGACAAAGCAGTCTTTCCCAGGATCTGTACAAAAAAGCTCATGAGCTCTGGGCAGTTCCCCCAACTCCCCATTTAGCCCCTTGACTCCTCTTTCCAGGGACCCTATTCCTGTCACAGTCTCAAAGTCATCCAAGCGCAGGGAGGTGATGGCTTCCCTGCTCCCAAGAGGATGTGGAGAATGTGGGAAGAAACGCGGGGCTGGGAGCTTGGGGGCTTGCAGGGTGAGGACAGCGGGAAGGTCTAAGCTATCTATCGCCAGTCAGATCAAGAATAACTTAGTCTTTTCTGGGACTCTAGACTTCCGTGATGTTGGAAATGAATTTCTCCCAGGTAACCTTGGTGTGATTTGCCAAGATCTCTCTCAGAGGGTGGGAGAAGGAGGGAAAGGGGGGGGGGGNCTTCCCTGGGGGCTTAGAAGGTAAAGTATTTGCCTGCAATGCAGGAGACCTGGATTCGATCCCTGAGTCGGGAAGATCCCATGGAGAAGGGCATGGCAACCCATTCCAGTATTCTTGCCTGGAGAATCCCCATGGACAGAGAAGCCTGGCAGGCTACAGTCCATGGGGCTGCAAAGAGTCGGACACGACTGGGCGACTAAGCACAGCACAACACAGGCTCCATTTCACCTGCAAAGAGTTCTGAGGAAGTGTTGGTCTTGCTTTTAACCCACAAAATTGGACCATTTTTCTCTACCTGGCTCAGAAGTTAGCAATGAGCACGCAAGCCCTTTTCTTCTTGACCTTCACTCCAAGGGAGCTTGTTCCTCCCAGCCTGGAGGAACTGAGCTGGATAACATAGGTAAGAAGCTGGGCAAACTCCAGGCACCCAAGGCCCTTTCTAACTTTCCTGAGAAGAAGGTGCCCTGGAACAAGTAAGGACCCACTCCTTGGTCCCTGGAGGTATTATTAACTGTGCGGTAAAAGTGCGGCACTCAGTATGTCAGCAAATTCGGAAAATTCAACTGTGGCCACAGGACTGGAAAAGGTCAGTTCTTATTCCAATCCCAAAGAAGGGTAACGCCAAAGAATGGTCAAACTACCATACAAGTTGCAGTCACTCCACATAGTGCATAATGCATTTGAGCAAAGTGATGCTCAAAACCTTTCAAGCCAGGCTTCAGCAATACGTGAACTGAAACTTCCAGACGTACAAGCTGGGTTTAAAAGCAGCAGAGGAATCAGAGGCCAAATGGCCAGCATTTACTGGATCATGGAGAAAGCAAGGGAATTCCAGAAAAACATCTGCTTCATTGACTGCTAAAGCCTTTGACTGTGTGGATCACAAAAAAACGTGGAAAATTCTTAAAGAATTTTATCTGTCTCCTGAGAAACCTGTATGCAGGTCAGGAAGCAATAGTTAGAACTGGACATGAAACAACGGGTTCAAAATTGGGAAAGGCACAGGACAAGGCTGTATACTGCCACTCTGCTNTTTGACTGTGTGGATCACAAAAAAACGTGGAAAATTCTTAAAGAATTTTATCTGTCTCCTGAGAAACCTGTATGCAGGTCAGGAAGCAATAGTTAGAACTGGACATGAAACAACGGGTTCAAAATTGGGAAAGGCACAGGACAAGGCTGTATACTGCCACTCTGCTTATTTAACTTATATGCAGAGTACATCATGCGAAATACCTGGCTGGAAGCAAGATTGCCAGGAGAAATATTAACAACCTTAGATACGCAGATGACACCATTCTAATGGCAGAAAATGAAGAGGGACCTAAAGAGCCTTTTGATGAGGGTGAAAGAGGAGGGTGAGAATGCTGGCTTGAAACTCAGCATTAAGAAAACTAAGATCATGGCATCTAGTCCCATCACTTCATGGCAAACAGATGGAGAAAAGGTGGAAACAGTGGCAGATTTTTTTTTCTTGGGGTCGAAAATCACTGCGGACGTTGACTGCAGCCATAAAATTTAAAGATGCTTGCTTCTTTGAAGGAAAGCTATGACACACCTAGACAGCACTTTAAAAAGCAGAAACATCACTTTGCCGACAAAGGTCCAGGAAGTCAAAGCTATGGGTTTTCCAGTAGTCATGTATGGACATTAGAGTTGGACCATAAAGTCTGAGAGCTGAAGAATTGATGCTTACAAATTGTGGTGCTGGAGAAGACTCTCGAGGGTCACCAGAGATGACCGTCCTGTTAGGTCTCCTGTTTGGCCCCTGTCTATTTCATCTCTGAGAGGGGCCAACAGTTTCAAACTAAATTGCTGTTATTACAAGGGTGAATGCTAGTTTCAGGCAAAAAATACCTTGACTTAGATCTGGTAGAGAGAGACTTCTACTCTGCTAGGCAGGCCTACGCCCATCCACAGCAGGAAGAAGTTACAGAAGAAAGAGATCTGCCCCAATTCGCAAGAAGTATCTTGAGTATGAAGTCTCTCAGTGGGGAGTTGTTAGGGGAACCACACTGAGTGAAACTGCCCACCCTGGCCAGGCACCATAGTAACCATTTGCATGAGTTGTTCTATGACAGGAGATCCTGATAAGGAATACGGAACTAATAAGCCACCACCAACCAGAAGAGTTCGGGAAAGGTCAAAAGGAGACACCACGTGTCCGTTCACTTCCCAGAATCCCTCTCGCTAGCATCCATCTTGGCTGAGCGATGCCTGAGCCACCAGGAAGGACTCTGATTAGAATGATTGGCCAAAGACCACCTGGAAACTAATCCCATCACCATAAAACCCGAGACTGCGAGCCATGCGGCAGAGCAGTTCTCCTGGGTTCCCTTACCCTACTGCTCTCCACCCAGGTGCCCTTTCCCAATAAAATCTCTTGCTTTGTCAGCACATATGTGTCTCCTCGGACAATTCATTTCCGAGTGTTAGACAAGAGCCCACTCTTGGGGCCCTGTAGGGGGGCCTCCCCCTTCCTACAACAACTGGCGACCAGTCCCTTGATGGCAAGGAAATCTGAGTGCAGTCCAAACAGCTGACTTGTTAGAAAAGACCCTGATGCTGGGAAAGATTGAAGGAGGAGGGGGCCACAGAGGATGAGATGGTTGAATGGCATCACTCGCTCAGTTGACTTGAATTTGAGCAAACTCTGGGAGACAGTGGAGGACAGAGGAGCCTGGAGTGTCGCGGTCCATGGGGTCACAGAGAGTTGGTAACTGAACAACAACTAGGAATACTTAGACCCTAAGCACGTTGGCTGGCTGTCTCAGCAGCTGCCATGTTGTCTCTCCCATCCCAGGCTGGGTACCACATCTTTACAAGACCCCTGGGGAGGACGAGACCAACTTCTTCAGGTACGAGGGATGCACTTAGGGGAAGTGAAAGGGAGCAGGGAAGGTGAGAAAGCCTCTTCCCCACACCGCTGGTGAGGCTGCCCATCTGGTTTAGCGAGGAAGGGGACAGCAGTCTTCCCTGGTGGGGACGGTGAGGAAGGAGCCTGGGGAAGATGGAAAGGCAGAGGCAGCCCAGGAAGCAGCTTTCCCACTCTCCCTGGGTCCTATAAATGAAGGATCCTGCCCAAGGCCCTCGCAACCTGGTGTTGTAAACACCTGGGATGTGCCCAGCAGCTGTCCTCTGCCTCCTCTCAGCACAGGACCCACCGAAGGAGACAAGACCGGATTCTAGACTGGAGAAATGAAACTGAGGGGGAGGGAGGTTGCCATAGTGATGGGAGTTGGATGGAGGCCCTTTCCCCGCAAAGACATACAAAAATGGGGAACTGGCTCCATCTCTGGAAGCTAGTACACAGCCCAAAATGGGAGCCTGATCAAGTCCTTCTAAATAGGCTGAGACTCTTCTAAAGATACAAGAAATCTGGTGGAAAGCAAGAGCAGGCTGACTGACACGATGAGACGCTTCTCCGGGACTGGAGCCAGGCTCACCGCGTTCACTGGACACTGACTTCACTAGAAATGTACCTAGCATCTGGCAGGTACTCTGAAACACTTGCGTGAGTGAATGAATGTCTCTGGGACTGGAGCCAGGCTCACCGCGTTCACTGGACACTGACTTAACTAGAAATGTACCTAGCATCTGGCAGGTACTCAGAGATACTTGCGCGAGTGAATGAATGAATGAGGAATATTTTGAGGAAGA
Organism: Neotragus moschatus; assembly: GCA_006410615.1. NCBI lineage: Eukaryota > Metazoa > Chordata > Mammalia > Artiodactyla > Bovidae > Neotragus > Neotragus moschatus. The sequence continues at coordinate 31,624 of SJYA01000502.1, forward strand.
GTGAGGCAAGCTAACACTGAGAAAGGTGGCTTTGGGAAGCCCCACTTGTTGGAGTGAGGGGGACTAGAGAGAGCCGACCACTTGAGTGAGGGGACAGCTGTGTTAGGTAAGGGGACTGGGCAGGCAGGGTGGCGCCCTGATGGGAGATGGGGCTGGTGCCTGTGCGGTGACACTACCAAGAGTCGAAAGGGCTCTGGCAGGAGAGAGCTGAGACAGGAGGGTGAGCCCCAGGTTCAAACGCCACCCTCTCCGCATTCACGGTCTGAGTCACAGGCACGTGCCTGTAAGAGCTCTGGCACCTCCTGCCCCAGCCCTTGCCCCAGCCCCTCCCTGAGACAGCCTCTCTTGCTCCTTGCCATGAGATGCCTCTGTGCTGGGCACGGAGAGGGTACAGAGACAGACTGAGCTGAAAGTGGACGTGAAGACAGCATGCCAGAGGGTCATCAAAACAGCCAGGAGACCCCAGGACAAAGGGACCACCCGGCTTAGGAGGTTGCCCATGAGAAAGAATCCCTTCATTTCTGTCTCCGACCATCATACTGCCCACAGCCCAGGGCCCCCATAACCTATTTTGTTCCCCATTTAGTCCAGAGCAGCCACATTCCCCACAGCAAGAAAGCTGGACTACCCTTAGAGAAGTAGAATAGATTTAATCTATAACTCAGAACTGTCCAGATTAGCAGCAGCTACGGACATCGAGAGCTGGGGAGGAACCTGCCCCCCTTGAAGGCATCTTGAGGGGCAGAGGGGTTCCCTCAGTTCACAGAAGTGTTGACTGGGATGTTAGCTTTGCGCTCAGCTTCAATGCAGTACTTCTCAGGAAGGCCGGTGGCTCTGCAGGGAAAACAAAGGGTGGGCGTAAGGGGTGGGGATGGTGGGGCGGGGACCAAAGAGACAGCAGAAGCAGGCTTAGAGAACCGTAGGGACCTGTATCCCTGAGCCTGGTCCCACCATTCCCCAAACACATCCCTGTCAAGGCTCCAGCATCCTGCTAAGGAGTTCCCCAGAGAGCCAACCAAGGAAGTCCTAGTTTCAGAACATTCTGCAGGAGCCCCCTTCAGAAGGCAACAGCCCATGTGAGCCTGGAGTCGGACAGGAGGCCTTCCCTACACCCCATCACCGTCCCTTCATTCCTCTAACCTTGCACCTTCTAGGCTGCCTCCCTGGGGAAGGGGAGAGCAATGGGGGAGGAGGGGACCCCAGTGCACCTCAGCTCCTCGAGCTTTTTCCTCTTGAGGTCTTCAATGCGCTCGCGCCGCTTCTGGGCCTCCTCCTTGAGGCGCTGGCCCTCGTCGAAGGTGGCGATCCGGGCCTGCACCTGCTTCTGCTGGTTCTCCCGCACCTGGCGCCGGAGCTCGTTGGCGTGCTGCAAGCGCTCTGTAGCCTTTTTCTCCTCCTCCAGCCGCTCCTTTTCAATCTGCTCTCGCTGGGCCCTGAAGGAGGGACATGTGCTGTCCATGAGCTGGCCCAACCCAGGGAACGGTCTGGGGGAGTTCCTGGGTGGGCTCCTCTAGGAACATGCTTCAGAGACCAAAGCCCTCCCTTTCTATGGCTCAGAGATAAAGCCCAAAGGCTGTTCCCAGCCAGACCGAGGTTCATGGGCGTGTGACTCCATGTCGTGGGCATGCTTAGGAGGGCCTCTTGCTTGGCCTAAGTCTCTGCTATTTTAATTTTTGAACAAAGGGCTCTACATTCTCATTTTTCTCCAGGCCCTATAGATTTTGTAGCTGGCCCTACACCCAGCATTTCACCCGCTGGAAAATGTGTATTTATTTATTTTTGGTTCTGCTGGGTCTTCATTGCTTCTCGGGTGTTTTCTTTCTTTTCTCTAGTTGCAGCAAGCAGGGCTACTCTTCAGCTGTGGTCACAGGCTTCTCACTGCAGTGGCTTCTCCTGTGGCCGAGCACAGGCTCTAGGGCGGGCAGGCTTCAACACACACACGGGCTCAGGAGTTGCAGCTCCCAGGCTCTAGAGCGCAGACTCAGTAGTTGTGGCACACGGGCTTACTTGCCCCGCGGAATGTGGGATCTTCCCAGACCAGGGATCGAACCCGAATCTCCTGCACTGGCAGGTGCTTCTTTATCACTGAGCCTCCAGGGGAGCCCCACTGGAAGCCACTGTCCTACTCTGCTGTCTGGTCACAATGCCTGACTCCTCTCCAGCTTGTTCTGAGATATCTTTCCCTCTCTCCCTTACTTCCCTGCCATTATCAGTAATAATGACATTAACAAAACCAACAAAGACGGTGCTTAGGAAGTTCAAAGAAGTAAAACCGGTGATGCTGGCTCTCCTTAATTGCTGGAAGAAGAAGGAACTTTGCCTGTTAGCTCTTACGTCTCTTACTGCTCCGACTCTAAACTTCTTTCAGGAGCCTCTTCCACAAGGAAACTTAATTGAACCCTGACATCCGAGGGAAAACAGCTAATGTAGACCAGATATGTTCAGGAAAAAAAAAAAAAAAAAAAGCTCAAATGAAATGCATTCACATCTCAGAGGAAATGCAATCATAGGCCACCTTGAGCTAACATCCTATTTCTTTCTCAGTGCAATCAAAAATAAAATGTAAAATCATCTTAGGCCAGGATGTCTCAACTGAGGTCACTCATACCCTAACCAAGAGCACCACTTCCCTGACTCACTTCCTTCAGTCGTCTTCCAAGCTCCGCCATGCATGGCGCGTCCTCTCGACTCCGAGCAACTCTTTTTTTTATTTTTTTTACTTATTTGTCTGTACCAGGTCTTAGTTGTGTATACAAGATCTACACTGTGGCGTGCAGGGTCTAGTTCTGATCAGGAATCAAACCAGGGACCCCTGCTTTAGGAGTGTGGAGTCTTAGCCACTAGACCACCAGGGAAGCTCCCCAGCAACTCTCTTACACCATGCTGCTGCTGCTGCTAAGTCGCTTCAGTCGTGTCCGACTCTGTGCGACCCCAGAGACAGCACCCCACCAGGTTCCTCATCCCTGGGATTCTCCAGGCAAGAACACTGGAGTGGGTTGCCGTTTCCTTCTCCAATGCATGAAAGTGAAAAGTGAAAATGAAGTCACTGAGTCATGTCCAACTCTCAGCGACCCCATGGACTGCAGTCTACCAGGCTCCTACATCGATGGCATTTACCAGGCAAGAGTACTGGAGTAGGGTGCCATTGCCTTCTCCCTTACACCTCCAAATGTCTATACCTTCTATAGAGGCTTCTCAGTTTATCAAAAGAAAACTGCTGACATCTATGAAAGCAGAAGGCTCTCCCCCTCGCCCTGCCATTATGTTCCTATATAGAAAACAGCTTTCTATCATTTCACATGATGGGAAACAGGGTGGAAACAGGGGACCTGTATGTGTCACCAGACAGCCCCTGAGGTGGCATGCAATCGGAAACCTGAACAGGAAGGGCCCAGTCATTCCACAGGACTGGGGCTAGGATCCTGGAGCCCGGCTGCATTACCATCATCTGGGGACTTTCAGAACTACAGGTGCCTGGGCCTCACCCCAGACCGTTCAGTGAAAATCTCTGGCGGTGGTCCCTGGGCACTAGTACCTTTTGAAAGCTGCCAGGCATTTCCAAGAACCACTGAGTAGGGTAGGTCAGCTATTTATGCTTAGTCAACAGGCTGACAGTTAAAAGCATCCCTCTGTCCAGAAGCAGGAAGTCCATATATAGGCCATAGAGGAGGCCATGCTTTTGAAGTAGGAAAAGCTCAATTGCTGGCCATGGCAGAGACGCTCCTAGCACTTGGAGGCACCCACCATGGTGATCATGTGGCCCTGGAGACACTAGGTCCCAATGCTAACCTAGAACAAAAGATGAGACTGAACTTCTCCAAAGGGCTGGTCTAGCTTTAATAACTGACTAGTCCATGTGCTCCAGGCAAACAAGGCAAAGAAGGGACAAATGGATCAGTGGCAATAGTAGGGCTTTAATTTCTTTCCACTAACATGTATTAGTGACTGCTAATCCAAGAAGGCAATGGCAACCCACTCCAGTACTCTTGCCTGGAAAATCCTATGGACGGAAAAGCCTGGTAGGCTGCAGTCCATGGGGTCACTAAGAGTCGAACATGACTGAGTGACTTTACTTTCACTTTTCACTTTCACGCATTGGAGAAGGAAATGGCAACCCACTCCAGTGTTCTTACCTGGAGAATCCCAGGGACGGGGGAGCCTGGTGGGCTGCCGTCTATGGGGTTGCACAGAGTCGGACACAACTGAAGCAACTTAGCAACAGCAGCAGCAGTGACTGCTAAAGGCAACCCAGATGTCCAAGAGCACAGAGGCTGGGGAGGGCAGATATCTAAAAGGCAACCTAGAGTCCAGGGGCAGAAGCTTTGGGGCCGTTAAGGAAACTGCCATCTTTATCAGGTATCTGGAGACCATGGCATGACCCTTGAGGGCAAGGAGAGCTACAAAGCCAAAGGACATCACAGCCATTGGAGGTAGGCTGAGAGTCCACAGTCCCATACAAGTCCAAGAACTTAGCTCTGGCAAGGACGACGATTCCTATAGACTGTTCTGTCTCTGCCCAGTAAATCCAGGGTCCTGGTCTGGCATGCAACTAACTGGGGCAGTAGCAAGAAGGACTGAGAGCATATAGACCAAGAAAGCTGGGCTGCTCCACTCAATCTCTACCTATCTGAGCATAATTTCTGCCTCAATTTCTGCATAATTGTACCACTCTGCCTCAATTTAAATTTCATTTGTTTCCTTTATTTAACTTTTTTGGTTTAAGCTTGGCTGCACTTCACAGCATGCAAGATCTTAATTCCCCAACAATGCAGTGACGTGCTAAGTCCTAACCTCTGAACCACCAGGGGATTCCCCAGTTCGTTTCCTTTTAATTTTTTATTTTTTTTAAATCTTATAGAGTCTGAACCCGGGTGAGAGTCTTTCCCAGTCAGGCCAAAACAGTTAGAGCTAGGAGAACACCGCAGGGGCCCGGTCTGGTGGTGGCAGATCTAACTAGCAGAAAGTAGAGCCGCTGAGACTGCTGGCTGCCTTTGGGGAGGAGGAGCAAGACAGAGACAGTGAGAGATTGTGAACACTTAACTTCCACTTAGGGCTGAAATTATCATTGAGCCAACAGAGAGAACAAATGTAAAAGGCTAACAAGCTGGCAAGGCAGGAAAGATGGATGCACATAGATGAGGCCCATCCAGACAGGAGTCTCTAACATCCTTCCTACATGAATGGGCAAGGACGGTGTTTTATTCATCTCTAATATCAAGACCACAGCATCCCGCACAGAGCCTTGAATTTACGTGCTTAATATATATCTGTGAAATGAATAACAAAGACCTCCCTTAAAGCCCTGCTCTGATGACTTGCAACCCAGAGCGTGTGAGTTCTTCTCTCTCTGTTCTCACCCTCTCCTGCTGCAGATTCCTCCCAAACTTGCTGAGGAACATGGAGAGAGAGACGGCAGAAGGGCCCAGTGTTATATCTTTAATTCATACTTTTAATGCTCCTGGGTAGATAATCCCAATAATCCCCAACTCCTTAAACACTTCCAGGTGCTATTAATATATTTCCATTCTCTAATAAAATTCTTGGCTCAAGTGTCTTTGAAATATGTCAGTCACCCGTCTAGGTAGAATGCCCCGCATCGGCGCGGTCAAGGTGGCTGCACATCTGTCTATGGACATGCCAGAAAGTACCTGTCCACCCGGTAGGACACAGTACCCGGAAAGGAAGCCGAGGGTCCCAGCCCCTCCTACCGGAGAATCCTCTCGAACTCATCCCGGTCCCGTTGCACCTGGACAGCCAGAGTGTGCTCCTTGAAAGCCACCTGTTCTAGTCGGCTTTTCCGCAGCTTGGCCTCTGTTTCCATCTTCTTCTGTGCGTTTTCCTTTTCTTTTCTGCGCCACTCTCTGTCGGCAACCTCCTGATTGCGCTTGGCCCGCAGGGCATCCTGGCAAAGGAGAGGGTGGGGGAGGCCGGTGAGTGTGCAAAAAATACCCCCAGGTCCCTTTAGGAAGATGCCTGCTCCAGCTGACCCAGCCTGCTTCCAGAAACCTCCGGAATTTCTCTAGCAACAAGGTCATGCTAAGAGAGAACCAATGGAAACCTGTCATAGAACTTTCAGGTCAGAAGATACCCTGAAGGGTCATCTTGTCCTTCTCCCCCCGCAACCCCACCAGCTTATCCCAGTTCTTCCCCTATACCTCAAACACCTCCAGGCAGTCCTGAGATTGCTTCTAATTTTAAAAACTGTTAATGATGGAGATGCCACAGTTTCCTCCTCCCGTGACACATTTCAATAGTTAGTTAAGGCTGAAAGTTCTTTATGTGGCAGCCAAAAACTTTCTCTTGGATGTTAGGCAGGTAACGCACTCCTCAATGCTTGCTGCCATAGGTGTGGGAGCAGGCCCACCCCTCCATCCTCAAACTACTGAAGCTGAGCTACCTTGCATCCTCTCCTCTGTACCCTCACCCTTGAGGCCATTTTACAGGCTGTCAAAGGACTAGTTAAGGGGGTGTGAGGGGCTGAGGGAAGCCAAGATCATTAGGTACCTGCTCTGCCTGGTAATCCTGGGCTTTCTCCTGCATGGCCCTCAGGCGGGCGATCTCCTTCTCTTTCTCCCTCCGGATTCTCTCCTGCTCAGCCTCAAACTCTGCTTCTCGGGCCTGCCAGGAAGAAAAGACCTCCTAGAATGGCTCCCATCTGCCCCAGCCTTGCAGAAAGAAACTGAGCCCCCGTCTGTTCAGTATGCCCCCTACCCCTCCCTGACTCCGTTTTTTTTAATTTATTTATTTTTAATTGAAGGACAATTGCTTTTTAATTGAAGGATAATTGTGTGACTCCTTTTAATGTAGGGCAACATGACTACCAATGCATAGCTATGGAACTCATCAGCATTTGTGAGATGCTTCACGGCTTACAAAATGCCTTCTCCTGCAGTATCCCAGAGAGTCCTCACAATGTCTCATGAGATAGATATTTGATATGAAGAAACCAATGCTCATAAAATTCAAGGGTCCTGTCCTGGACTGCACAGCTTGTAAACCACCAGACAGATTCACCTACAGGTGAGCCCAGACTTCATCCTCTGTCCTCTACTTCACAATTTCCAAGTTGCAAGGCCTCTGGGCCAAATTTCTAGAAATAATAACTGTGGCTTCCTGCCTGCCTTATAAAGTACAGCAGGTGGAAGTTATCTCATTAGTTCTTGGGCAAATGGCCAGCCATATGATGTCCGGTCACCCAGTGGTTGGCAGTTACCTAAGGAGGGAGCCATCAAAATTAGTTCCCTTTGCCACTTCTCTGAAAGTGCAGAATAGCCCTAAAAGCTTTCTATATGCAGCTTCCCAACTACCATTCTGGGGTAGTCATAAGACGAATGGCTTCAGTTGGGTGGAAATGTGATCATCCCATAAAGAACCTTCCTTAGCCCTTGTTCTACCTGTCTAGACTTCTATGCACCACAATGTGTTATCTGCTGTGAAGTGTGCATGGCTGGATGTGTGTCAAGCTGGTCTCTTTGCTCAGCGTTGCCCTATATGGCAGGGCAGGGAACTCTGGAGGCTTCCACCACCAATCTCTGCCTTCGGGGCAGCCTTTAGGGGCAGTCTCAGCTGTAAGAGTGGAGACCACTGTGAGGTCAGGGAGGGGCTTGTGATATCCTTGGAGACTTATGGTGGGTTGTGGTCATGCCCAAGTGCCCAATCCCTTTACCAGTCTCCACCTCTCTCAGCTCCTTCTGCTGATGACCTTTCCGGGTATGAAGGTCATACATTGTCCTCTCCTGGTCAGAAATCTAGGGCAATTCCTCATCATTCCACATTTGCAGCGCTGCTCAAGGTCCAAGGCCTCCCCAACAACTGCTCTCAGCTCTCCATCATCTCACCACCTCATTTCCCATCACAACCACCAGAGACTCTCTGCTGCAGCCAACAGACCTGTTCACAACTCCTACACGTGATTGGCTTATTATCACCACCGTCATCCACTCGAACAGTTGCCAACATCCATATGAGNACATTTGCAGCGCTGCTCAAGGTCCAAGGCCTCCCCAACAACTGCTCTCAGCTCTCCATCATCTCACCACCTCATTTCCCATCACAACCACCAGAGACTCTCTGCTGCAGCCAACAGACCTGTTCACAACTCCTACACGTGATTGGCTTATTATCACCACCGTCATCCACTCGAACAGTTGCCAACATCCATATGAGGTTCAGTTCAGTTCAGTTCAGTCACTCAGTCGTGTCCGACTCTTTGCGACCCCATGAATTGCAGCACGCCAGGCCTCCCTGTCCATCACCAACTCCCAGAGTTCACTCATGCCCATCGAGTCAGTGATGCCATCCAGCCATCTCATCCTGGGTCGACCCCTTCTCCTCCTGCCCCCAATCCCTCCCAGCATCAGAGTCTTTCCAATGAGTCAAGTCTTCACATGAGGTGGCCAAAGTACTGGAGCTTCAGCTTTCAGCATCATTCCTTCCAAAGACATGGTATTATTCTAGGTATGTTCAGCATAGTCTGATAACTGGACACACTGAGGTATTTAGGATCTTTTCCATCACTCAGTTACTAGGTTTGCAAGAAGTGAGTGATTAGATGAGACAACACACACAAAGCACTTAGCACAGAGCCTGTGCACAGACTAAGCACCTGATAAATGGTAGTGGTATGATCGTTATTATGCAGAAGCCCATGTTCCAAGTCTTGCCTTCTCACTGTGGCCTGCATATACCTGGCATTCAATGAAGAAGCCAGAACCAATATCTCTGTGGTTTGCATTTGGAGTATTGAGGTATATCAAACATGCCTTTTCCAATTGTACCTACACCCTCCCCCAGTAAGACTTCTTTAGAGAAGTATGGTGTCATCACAGAAGCTCAAAGCTAGGAGGGGAGACAGGACTACCACATGAGGAATTGAGTAACTTTTCTCCCTTCTCTTCTGACAGAAATCCATGCTCACTCCATCTAGACCATGTCTAAAAGCTTTTCTTTGCCCTCCATTCCTCATAGACTCCAATCCTGCCATCGCCCCAGAAAGAATCAACGCATTCACGAGCTGTAGATCTCCCTGGAACTGTTCTCATGCATTGCTCTCTGCTCCACAGTGTATTTGTTCTGGTGGTTGACGGCTCTGCTTTCCAAATCTAGCACCAAGGAAAGGATGCCCAAGATAGAAATTTTTGCAAGAAATTTACAGGGCAGCTGACTCATAATTACTAGAGATATAATTATCCAGGTCATGAGGAATCCACAAAATCTTCACTTTCACCAATAGTTTTAATTTTCTTCCCTACCTGAACCTGACTCTCATCCCAACTTCCAATCAAAGGTGTTAACAAGGATAACATGCTAATTAGGGTGTCCTTTGCAGGCTACTCTCTGGTAATGAACAAGGAGACTGGCCAGGTAGAAAGGGAAAAAGAAGCCAGGCCCTTGAACTAAGGGCGTGAATTTTCAGGCTGATGACGTGGCTGCCTTCTGTTGAGTTCACTCGGGACTCACGCCTACCCCTCCCCGAGACAGACATTCCATTCCTGCTCAGAGTCCCAGGCATCAGAAGGCGGGCCCCTACCATCTTCTTCTTGGTGAACTCCATCACCGCCTGGTCAGCCAGCTTCTCCTGAGCCAGCAGCTCTGCTTTCTGCCTCTGGCTTTCATCGTTGATGCGTTTGATCTCAGCCTGCATCTTCAGCTTTTGCTGGTGCCTCTGTTCCAGGTCCTGCCACCAAAGGGAGAGAGAGCCTCAGAGAAGAAGAGAGACAGAAAGACACTGGCCTACCAGGAAGGGGAGACACAGATGGAGGCAGGGAAAGAGACACTGCACGCTCTGCAGTCTAGTCCTCATTACTGCCTTGATTCAAACTATTCTTTCCAGGATCATCAATGACCTCTTCTAGCCAAACAGCCCTTGGCAATCTTCATCCACCTTGACTTTGTGGCAGCCTTGACACTGTTGATCGCTATTCAGTCTCGAGGAGTAAAGGTTCCTAAAATTCTGCTCAGCATCTCCCACATGTCAGGCAAAACCCCATCATTTGTTCATAATGTTTTCCTCTTGCCTTCAATTCCCTTCTCCTAACCCAAACTTCTGGTCTCTGTTCAATAATGATAATTAAAATAATAAAGTATGATGCTAATTGAGTGCCTTTTTTTGGCCATGCCACAGTATCTTAGTTTCCCGACCAGGGAGGGAAACCTTGCGCCCTAGAGTGGAAGTGCAGAGTCTTAACCATGGAACCACCAGGGAAGTCTATTCTTGTGAATAGAAAGTACTTTATAAAACTTTATATCACCTACCTCTAATACCTAAATGTACCCCTAAACCCTGAAAATTAGGTCTTATTATCATTCTCATGCAAAAGGAAAAACTGAGGCCCAGAGTTTAACTGACTTGCCCAGGACCATAGAGCTAATAAACGCCAGAGCCCAGAATTTTGGAACTCAGTCTATCTTAATTAAAGTTCCAATTGGCTCTGGAACTCTGACTTGATTGCCCCAAGTTTTCCTTCTCTCCACATTTCTGAATTCCCTTTGCACCTAGGATGGTGATATACCTCCTGGGATTTGATTATATGCTGCTTTGTGGGGCCCACTCACTTCCTGAGTGTTCATTCTGTCCCAGCCAGAGGACAGGGACTACGTATCACACATCTTCTCTTTCCCGATACTGGAGAGGAAAACAGCAAATACGCAATAATGAGGCAAGGATGATGGGGAAGAAGCTGAGAGGCAAGTGAGAAAGGGAGAAAAAATCTCAGAAGCACAATGAGTGAGGGAAATCAGAGTCCTCATCATCATGAGTGACAAGATCCCTTCTAAGAAAGGAGCTGGAGCCTTTGAAAGTGCCCAGTGGCCAGACCCCTTCTGAGCACATCCCCAGGCCCTGATGCGGAGGGGCACCGGGGTCTTGCTCTGGGTCCTCCCTATCCTCTCAAACTTGGGCTCCTTGCTTCAAACTCTCGTACCTGTCAACTCACCCCACATCCCACACTGCTCCCAGACGCCTCCACATCTTCAGAGACTAAGCCCCGCTAGTCTTCCAGTCCTATCTGCCCAGCTTCTGCCCTAATGCCTCCCAGGCGCCGCTGCCGGCCCTCCCCCAGCTTGGCTCGCTGCCCTGTTCAGGGCCCTTCCTCCAGGGAGCCTCCTGAACAGAAAAGCATAGTGCTGCCTGCCTCCCGCCGGGTCCGAGTGGTGCCTGAGTCACGGCACCAGCATTCCGTCAGTCTCCAGGCACCAGCCTCCTGGCTCAAGCCACAGCCCCTGTCCTGCTGCTGCAGTGCCCACAGCCTTCCTTTCTCATCTCCCTGTCTTCCTTTCCTTCTTACCCTTTTTTCCCCCATCAGTTTTAGGCCTGATATTGGTATTCAGAGTGAAAGCAAAAGTATTAATCCTTCGTCTGACTCTTGCAATTCTGTGGACTCTGGCCCACTGGGCTCTTCTGTCTATGGGACTATCCAGGCAAGGATCCTGGAGTGGGTTTCCATTTGTTTCTCCAGGGCATCGTCCCAACTCAGAGATCGAACTCGTGTCTCTTAGGTCTGCCTACATTGGCAGGTGGTTCTTTACCATCTGAAGGTAGTATTTAAACCCACTGAGCCTCAAAGCTGCTGACTTCCGATCTATGACATACATATAATCATATATTCATTAACTTACTTCTTTGCTTATTTACTTTCTTTGGTTTGTTTTTGTGGGTTCATTTCATCTTCAAGAAACCAAAGAACTTTCCCTGTTTCTCATCTTTGAAGCCATTGCAAAGCAGCCCCACGTTGACTCCCGACACTCTCTCCATCTTGCTAGCAAGATGGGAAAAACTGCCCCTGAACCACTGTGGGGCGTCCCTCGTGGCTCAAACAGTAAAGAATCCACATACAACGTGGGAGACCTGGGTTTGACCCCTGGGTTGGGAAGATCCCCTGGAGAAGGGAAAGGCTACCCACTCCAGTATTCTGGCCTGGAGAATTCCATGCACTGTTCACAAAGAGTTAATGCAGTTCTAAACTGGTGAGGCAGAGGTTTCTATCTCTGCCCCAAAATACTTCCTGGAGACTCAGGAAGTCCCTAGAAGGACAAGAAAAGGACAATGACATAACAGCTGAGTGACTGTTGACTCAGTGACACCTGGAACTCTCTCAATGAGCCCATGTGTGTATTCTCAGTCGCTTTAGTTGTCTCCGACTCTGTGTGACCCTATAGACTGTAACCCACCAGGCTCCTCTGTCCATGGGATTCTCCAAGGCAAGAATACTGGAGTGGGTTGCCATGCCCTCCTCCAGGGGATTTTTCCCACCCCAAGGATTGAACCTGTGGTGTCGCTTGCATCTTCTGCATTGCAGGCGGATTCTTTACCCCTGAGCCATCTGGAAGGCCCCCTCAATGAGCCCACCAGTGTCCATTCCCCACAATGAATTTGGGTTCTCCAGCATTCTGCATGTCTACCCCAGACCTGTCCTTTCTGGCCCTTTCCTGAACCAGGAGCTTGGCCAGGTCTCGTCTGTCTTCTTGGCCTTGTTGGTCCCCTTCTCAAGCAGCTCACAAAGTTGCCTGGCCCCTCATCTTCCCTGGCCATCCAGTGATTTGCTTCCCACTTCCCACACTGTACCTTAGACTGCAGGTGCTCTGAGAAGCCTTCATAATTATGAGGTCCCCTCCCCATGAGACCCATCTGGGCCCCCATCACTCCTCACCATCAAATGCACTGGGAGATGACAACTCAGTTGTCATAAATATGGGGAAGAGGAGAACGATAAAGGAATACAGGTTCCACGAGTTAAATGCACCATTAGGCAATAACCTGGCAAATCAGAATACGGGGCATTCTTCAACTCAGCTGGCCTGAGTACTTCAAAATATCAGTGTTATTAAAATTAGTGAATGGAGAAGGAAACTCTGCCAGATCAAAAGAGACTTAGGCGAAAACAGTGTGTGAATCCTGATGAGTCAATCCCTGGCTGAATCCTGATTGGGAAGAGAGAAAACCATGGCAAATACATTTTTGGAACAACTGGGTAAATTTGAATGCAGATTAAATATTAAATGATATTGTAGAATCGTCAGACTCAAAATTTTGATGGGGGGATGTGATCATGGTACTGCTGACAAGCCAGTGTCTTTGTTCTTCAGAGATACAAGTTGAAGAATTTAGGCAAAAAGTGTCAAGATCTGGGAAGCTTACTTTCAAATAGCATAATAATAGCAAAATACGTACATACATCTAAAAGAGACAAGCAGCTCCACGGAATTAACGATTATTAAATATAGGTGAAGCACTGATGGGTGTGGTACAGTTCTTTCAACATGTCTATGTGTGCAAAATTTTTCAAAAGTAAAAAATTGAGGGGGGGAAAGAATAAACGCTCCAAATGCTGGCCAGGTACCTCCTCTCTGAGCCAGGAGCTTTCCTATATTGCAAAAGATCCAATAAGGCCAGTAGAAGGGGATTTTTTTAAGCCTACTTGGTTTGAGTAGCTATGTTATTTATTTCTTATGCAATGAAGATGCCTACTAATTTTAGTTAGGCTAACAGGAAAAAAGGTTTGGCTTGTCCATACAGTTAATGACACTGGGATGCAACGTACCTTGGGTGAAGCAACAGCAGGGAGCCTGGAACTCAGAGACAGCTGCTGTTCATGTACAAAGTGTACAATATCCCACGATAATTGAGGGAGGACAATAAAACATCCCTATGTTTATTTGTGCAAAGCATGCAGCAATATCTTTCCTTGGTGTGTCCATTCACATGGATATGTCAATCCTGGACCCCAAGTCCCAGGAAGGCAGGGACAGTATCCAAATCACTGCTCATCCCCATGAGGCCTCAGCCAAACAAGTGTTTCATATGGCAATAAAAAGTTGATGGTGATGATGCTGTGAAACGTGCAGGTGTCTGACGGAACGTCAGCCCACACCCTCCAACCCCACAGTGTCGGAGGGCTTTGTTGCTGGCAGAACTTGGCATGATCTGTGCAGCCCAGTTACCCTTAGATCCTCCTCTTGGAGCTTTTCCATGTATTCCAGCATCTGCTCCTTCTCCTGCTCCCGCTGTTCAGCAAGCAGAGATCGCTCCTCCTGGTTCTTTTCCATCTGTTCCACAATGTGTCGTCTTCCTCTGGGAAGAAACAGTGCCACGGTGTCTTAGAAACCAAGAGTCCAGGTCTCTGTTCTAACCGCCACCCAAATAACACCCACGATGGAAGGCACTGTAGGGACAACATGACAAGTGCCCCCTAAATACCACTATGTTTCATGAGTGGGGTCAGTCCTTTCTCTTCCGAGCTCCTAATGCTGGGGCTCACCCTTCCTGAGATTCCCTCCCTTCATTTGTTTGTCCAAGAGTGTGCCCATAAGACACCTTCTCCTTTCAGTACCTGAGGTCTTCTGAAATCCTACCACCTCCCAAAACTTCCCAGAGTAACCCAAGGGAGTGACCTTCCCAAGCTGATTTCCCAGAGTTAAGAAGCCCGCAGTAACTCCTTTCTCCAGAGCATCTGCTCCCAGCCAGTGTATCTTGTTGCCCCATTCCATCTACCATGCCTGGTTAGCTAGCTATCCTTCTTATATTCAGTCTCATATTTTAAGACCATCGGCTGCTGGTGTCCAGGGCTGAGTCTGAGGAATTCTCTACACTCAGCAGCACCCTTGCTCAACAGTAAAAAGCAGAGAAACCAGATTCTAGAGTCAGTGCAGCCAGTGACTCCCTCTGTGTTATTGGGATGTCAACAACCTTGGAAGCATCTAGATCCTATGATCTCTGAGTAAAGGCTGGGAGAGTGGGAGGAGACACAGATGAGGACAAGTATCTATGGGAAGGAGTATGACGCTGACATTCAGATAGTAGTGTTGAATGGCTTCATGACTCCAGATGAAATACGCGAGAGCAACCAGCAAAAAGAGTTACATGGAAGCGGGTTTAGGCTCAGGATAAGGACCAGGTGAAATCACTAGAGCTGCCTAAAAAGGCAGGGATTTCCCCTTCCTTGGAACTGTTCATGCAAAAGACGAAGAGCCATTTAGCCATGAAATAAACTTTTTATGGGAGCCTACTGTAGGGACCCGGTACCTGCTAGAAGTGCACAGATGAATGGCGCAAGAGAACAGAATACAAATGGGGAGAAAGAACCGCCATTCAGTGTGGTACAAGGACTATTTATAGGGGTAATTTGTGTATTATATGGCTGGCATTCTAAATCTGGGACACTATGATTCCATAATTTACCTGCTTTGGGATTTGTCCTTTCCTGCAAACTGGAGGGGATTGAATTTATTCATTCTAATTTGTATTAGGCATTTACTACAGTCCAAACATTCTGGTAGGTCAGAAGCTACAGAAACAAGACAGGGACCCTGTCCTCAGTGAGCATACAGCCTGGTGAGGGTCAGGGAGCCACAGCACAAGGAGGGGCGTGTCAGACCACAAACACAGTGTAGGGGGCCCAGAGCAGGGAGGCTTGAAGCTTGCCCAGCGAAGTCAGGGAGGTTTCTCAGGGGAGGGGATAGCAAGGCCACATTATGAAGGAAGAGAGAGCATTTTCTGGGGTGGGAGAGGGAAAAAGGAAAGAGAGGGTATTCAAAGCCGAGAGAACAACAAAAAATAATGAGATTATATGGAGACCTGGCATGCTGGGGGACATGAAGGAAAGCCTCCTAGAATGGATGGCAAGAATGATGCACAATGAGGGTGAATCGGGGCCGTATTATGGAACACCTGTTGTGACCTTAGAAACAAGCTTTAAGACGTTCTACAGTTGTTTGGGATTGGACATGTACACACCGCTGTGTTTAAAATGGATAACCGACAAGGACCCACCATATAGCACATGGAACTCTGCTGAGTGTTATGTGGCAGCCTGAATGCAAGGAGGGTTTAGGGGAGAACGGATATATGTGTATGTATGACTGAGTCCCTTCGTGGTTCACCTGAAACTATCACAACATTGTTTGGTAATTGGCTATACTTCAATATACAATAAAAATTAAAAAAAGAAGAAGTTGTTCTGTGGCTTTCTGAGTCATTCCATAAAGGTTTTGTGATAATAGCAAAGGATGATAATGACCATTTCTCATGTCCTTCTCTGCAAGGCTATATGGACCTAGAGACAGATGGAAAAGACTTAGAGAGGGAAATGCCAAAACCGCCTCTTTACCGGATTCTCTCCTCCCTCCTCTTTCTGTCTAGCTCCTCCTGCCTTTGAACAGATTTCTGCCGCTCCACCTCCATCATCTGATCCAACCGCTTCTCCTCTGCATCCAGTTCTTTCTGGATCAGCTGCTTCTCCAGAATTTGGGCATCCCGAATGGCATGGCACTTGGCATTGAGGATGATCTGGAGAGTGGAATTGAACTTGTGGCACTAGGTCTGGGAGTAAGGATGGGGATGGGGGGGTGGGGTGATGCTCCACAGGGATGTGGAAGCTGGAGCGGGGACAAATGGGAGCAGAATCCTATTAAGTGTGCTCACAAACCCAGAAAAGCAATAGCATCTTTCAGGGTACTGGGTCTAGTGTTTGGGGAAGAGGAGGGGTCATGGATCACTCTTTGGGAATAAGATGAAAGCTATGGGTCTTCTCCTCCATAAAATTCACTTACATCTATACACACAAAATTGCCATAAAACTTTAGAAGTTCATGGTCCCCTTAGGGACCCCTGAACCTCAAATGAAGACACACACACACACACCCGTTCTACTCTTCAGGAAAATAAACATTCTTGCAGAGGCCAAGCCACTGGATTTTTAAGCTAAAAGAGCCCAACCTGACACATAAGGAGATGAAAAAATCACAAGCCATCAATAAGAGCTGTGGAGTAGAAGCTTTGGAAAATAAAAGGAACCATGAGGGAGAGAAGATTTACCTGAGAGACAGAAACTCTGGATGAAGAGGTTGGGGAGTCAGCAGTTTTCCTTTGGCCAGGAAGTGAACCACGTGCAAATGAGTAACACAATAGAATTCAAATGAGCCTCTGGTCTTTATGCTCTGGCTAAAGGAAGGACTTTGAGTGCAACAAAAAGCACCTCACTGTCTGCACCACTGTATGTGGCCAGAATTGAACGAGCAGGATAAAGATACAAGTAACCAGGTCACATGTATTTTTCAACCCGCGGTTCGCAAAGTATCTCTCATATGTTAGCATATTTCATCCTAATAATGCCGCTTAGTAGTTTCACCACCCTCATTTCACAAACGAAGCAAGTTTGGCTCAGGAAGTGCCAGTGACTTGCTGAAGGTCACACAGCAGGCACTCCATGGGTAGAGCTCTCCCCAACCCAATCTACTCCATTCGCCTGCCAAGGCCAGCCCCTCACCTTTCAACCCTGCACCCCATCTCCAGCCCATGCTTTTAGGCGTGTGAATAACAGATAAGAGGAGGGAGGGATTCCCTGGTGGGCCAGTGCTTAGGACTCTGTTCTTCCACTGCACAAGGCATGAATTCAGTCCCCGGTCAGAGAACTAAGATCCCGCACACTGAGTGGCAAGGTCAAAAAAGAGAGAGAGGGAGGAGAGGAGGGACGGAGAATGGAGAGCCCACCTTTTTCATGTCCTTCAGCTCTTCTTCCTGCTCCATCCGCAGCTGGTTGGCTCTCTGCAGAAGGTTCTGGGCCCTCTCCTTGGCCACCTCCTCCAGGTCGCTGAGCTTCCTGTTTTTCCTCCACACCATTTCCTTCTGCTTCATGATCTTCTTGCGTGTGGTCACTGTGTCCTACGGGATCCACGCTGGAATCAGCGGCGACTTACTCCAGCGCTCCATGCCCTGGGCACTAGCCTGGCTGCCGTGGGTGACCTCAGCTGAGTTTCACATCACCCCATCACACTGTCATAGCCCAGAGGTTTCCCAGCCTGGCGTCCTCCCCCCTCCCCTGGCCCCGCAGTTGCTCCCACCAGATCTTTATTCTGTAACACACCTTCTTTAGCACATTCACACCTTCCTTCAGGGTCCCCTAACTAAAGCTCCCAGTGTTGCGGAAGGCCGGCCTCTCCCCAGCCCTTCTCTTCAACTCCCACTCTGCGGAGATGGGGTAGGTACCACAATGGTTTCCTTCTCCTTCTTGAAGGCCTGCTCCCTGGCCTCGAGTTCTTCTCTAGTCAGGATGTGGGATGCCCATTTGATCCGCTCAAACTCCTCAGGGCTCATGATAAGGGATTGCCCGGAAGGGTCCTTGCTGGGAATGCTGACACAAAGAATGAATAAAATTAGGCAGGGGGTGTGTGGGGGGGTAGCTCTTAGCTCTACTCTGCAGGCTGCTCTGCTCACTACCCCACCCTCATCACTGCCCATCCTGCCTCAGAGAGTCGGGCAGGAGAGACAGCAGAATGGGTCCACTGGGGAGAAGCGGTCTCAGGCAAGGCTAGAGGAGCATCACCGGCTAAAAGAGGAACATGTTAAGGACTTTGTCTAAAAGGTCCGGGTCACTCGTTTCCCCCTCTGCACCCGCCCCCGTGTACCCATTCACATCCACCTCCTCCCCTCCGCTGCCCCTGCCTGTGTTGTGGGCAACGTCTGTTTGCCTTGCTAGATCACAAGCTCCTGCGGGATTCAGGCTCTGCCGTAACCCCGAGGGCAGCCCAGTCTCTGGCCCAGCACTGGGCACACAGTGAGGACTCAAAATAAAGCTGCCGAATTGAACTTTTAAAACAGATGATTCCTCAAGAATGACATAAAAAGGGCAAGGGCACGCCAGACGAAGATGAAGTGGAGGCCAGTGGGGAACGAAAACATCCCTGCGCCTCCAGCCCAGAGGGAAGCTTTGAACCCTAAATATTAATTAAAATCAACAATAGCCAGGGACCTGTCTACAGACTTTTCTAGCTGCCCAACGCATTCAACAAACCAATAGGTAATTATAATGATTACAAACAGATGACATGCATTAGAGATGGGGCAGGGGAGTGGGCATAAAGCTGCTTCTGGGTGGGGCGTCTAACAGGCACATGGCAAACAGACGCAGATAGTCTGAGGCAGGAAGTGAAACCTCATCCCATAAAACTGGTTGGGGAGCGGTGTCCAACAGGTGGACACATGAGTAAGTGGACTTGAGGCTTAGCCCAGACTTTGTGTTTCCCTGGGTGCTGTGGCCCCAAACAGCCTGGGATCTGGAGTGACCAGGAATGACGTGACTCTGAGAGGGCAGCTCGTGTTGCTCTCAGAACCCTGACAAGTCACCCGAGACTTCGCCTCCAACGTGTTTTTAGGACTGGACCAGTCCAAGAAGGGGCCCTTGGGACTTCACCGGTCGTCCAGTGGTTAAGAATCTGCTTTGGCTTAGTAACAACCTAGAGGGGTGGGATGGGGACGGAGGTG
>SJYA01000503.1:0-19903 GCA_006410615.1 Neotragus moschatus
CCTGTGGCCACTGCTGAGTTTTCCAAATTTGCTGGCATATTGATTGTGGCACTTTCACAGCATCATCTTTCAGGATTTGAAATAGCTCAGCTGGAATTCCATCACTTTTAAGTGCTTAAAAATATATAGAGTAATGTGAAAGTGAAAGTCGCTCAGTCGTGTCCGACTCTTTGTGACCCCATGGACTTCTCCAGACTAGAATACCGGAGTGGGTAGCCTTTCCCTTCTCCAGGGAATCTCCCCAACCCAGGGATTGAACTCAGGTCTCCTGCTTTGCAGGTAGATCCTTTACCAGCTGAGCCACAAAGGAAGCCCAAGAATACTGGTTAAAAAGAGTAATACACACAAATGGTTTAAAAAATCCAGCTGTACAAAATATATGCAATAATAATAATAAAAAACCCCCAAACCAACCCAGCTTCCTCCCAGAGGCAGCCACTGATAATTTTTTCTATTTCCTTTCAGAATTTTTCTTTATGTAAACATACAGCTGTCTATTTCTTTTTTATTCAACTGGTGACATATGATACACACTGTCCAGGACTTTGTTCTGTCCATCAAATGATGTATCTTAGAGCTCCTTCTATAGTAGCACGTATTAGTCTCTACTTTGCTTCTTTAAAAAAGTCGCAGGCTTTGCCATTGCATGGGTACACTTTCATGTATTTAATCACATTCCTACTAAATGGACACTTAGGTTATTTCTAGTCTTTTATTTGAAAAATACTACAGTGGTCATGATTTCAGCTAGATCTTTGTGTTCATAAGTGAGACTACCTCTTGGATTTATTTTAGCAGCTATTTAGAGGCCCACGTGAAGATCCTGGTCCCCTTCGATGACATGACAAGCCTTAGAAGAATTTTGAGGCATGCATCTGAGCTGAGAGGTTGTACAGTATGAGCATAGAAGGAGACAAATGGAGCCCAGAGGCTGTCTGATCTGTTAATGGATTTGGGAAGTCACGAGGTGTGAGAAAAAGAGGAGGCCCCAGTCCAGGCATATCTGAGACAATGAAGGAAATTCTGAAGTTCTTCTGTCTGCAGGGGGCTCCAACCTCACTGAGGGAGGTAGCTGCTTTTCTTTTCAAGGGACATTTTCATAGGTAGGTAGTTCAGGAGACTTAAGGTCATTCTGTTGTGGTGGTGGCACAACCTGTGAGCCAAAAGACACACAAGGATATGGTTAATAAAGCCTGGAAGGTACTAATTTTCTCAGCCTTGTACTGGGAGAAGAGAGGAAGGTGAGGCCAAGCTATGATTGGTCCATCCTATAGAATTCAGGTCATATGGATTGGCCTAGGGATGGAGCAATCATTCAAGCTGATGATAAGCATTTATGGAAAATCTCCTAATGGTAAGCACCATATGCCAGGCTCTCTGGAAGGGAGATTTAGGACAGTTTTGTGCAACAAGTTGAGGGGGTTCATCAGTGACAATAAAAGGCCTTGCTCTCAAGAAGCTACAGTTTAGAATCCCAATCTTCACCCTAGCGAGAGAAACATTTACATAAAGATAATTCAAGTTTTAGAGGTTGAGTTCCATAGTAATAGTCCAAACCATTAGACCTTCACGTTCCAAGGGTTCTGGGAATCCCTTGTTTGTGAGTGTTCAGGAAAGGCTCAAAAGAGCAGAGGAGACAAAAGCTGAGGCAGAGGGAAGGTCTGTTGTTCTTTAGTCACTAAGTCGTGTCCATTCTTTTGCCACCCCATGGACTGTAGCCCGCCTGGCTCCTCTATTCATGGGATTTTCCAGGCAAGAATATTGGAGTGGGTTGCCATTTCCTCCTCCATGGAATCTTCCCAATCAAGGGACATACCTGAGTCTCCTGCATTGTAGGTAAATTCTTTATCACTGAGCCACCTGGGAAGCCCAGAGAGGAGGTCAGGTACCAGCAATAGCTTGGGAATAGCACAACCTTCTTTGAGATATCATGCAGATACAAGTGTTAGAAAATAATAACTAAAGAAAGCATGAGGATTTCCTGATCAAGTGGGAAATAGTGGCTTTAGGAAACCCAGAACTAGGATTCCTTAAAATTCTAAAGGTAAAGAATAAATTTGATCTGGAGGTTGGCTCAGGAAATGCATTGATTTTTCACTTATATTGTGGGTGAGGGTGCTTTTAGGGACCTTAAGTTCCTAGAGTGGTGTAGGAGTCATTCAGGACTGACCAGACAAAGGGGGTCTTATGATCTGTCTGAAACTCGGAGCAGGGACTGATGTTCATGACTTTAAGATTGGCTAGTATTGACCCAAACACAAAGGGCCAGGCCCAGAGCAACTTTGGGAATGGTGAATAATACAGATTTGGCTTCAAGGCCAAAGACAAAGTTCTTAGCTGGTTAAGCATTAGGCCATGCTCTAGAAATCAGGACATGAGGCAGAAGATGGTTGAATCAAACGATATAGTTGCACAAGTGTTTACCAAGCAAATTCTATCAGTCTTTTAAGGTCTAGTCCAAATTATTTTTTCCATGAAGTCATTCCTGTCTACCTCTGTATAGTGTTATCTACCATTTCCAATGTATGAAAAACCCTTGGAAACTGCATACATAATATGTAGTCATGTAGAGCATTTTCTCTCCCCATCCAACTTACTAAATCACTCCAACTCTCCTACATCAATGATAGATAATATAACAAGTCTTAAAAGTCAAAGCTAGTGCCTTAAACATATCTGAATCCCCAGAGCACTCAGCCCAGTTCTGGGCAAACAAAAGGTATTCAATAAATATCTACTGTTTGATTAATCAACTATGGAGAAGGAGCATAACTGAAAAACTTTGAGAGCTAAAAAAAAAAATCTTATTTGAACATTTTACAGGGAGGGAATTCTGGGGGAGACTTTAAAGCAAAAGTATGAATGGGCCCAATATTTTTAGGAAAATGGAAGTGGAACAGCCAGCCAGATTCAGAAAGCTAATCGCTTAAGAGTTTTCAGGATTAATTAAAAACTCTGGTTTCCTAACCACTAGCTCTGTGTCCTTAGGCAAACTTAGTTTCCTCAATCTCAGCTTCCTTGGCTATAAAATTTGCACAATAGCACACTTACAGAGGTATTAAAAGGATCAGATGAGACTATGTTTGTCAACGTTTTATAAACTATAAAAGTTATGTAAACTTATTATTAATGGGAATTTCTATGGTTAGTGCTCACTCAGTCGTGTCTGACTCTGTACGACCCCAAAGACAGTAGCCCACCAGGCTCCTCTGTCCATGGGATTCTCCAGACAAGAATGCTGGAGTGGGTTGCCATTTCCTTCTCCATTTCTACACTTAAGGGATCTTTTAACACTATAATGAGACCAATGTGCTGTAATTAATAGCACATTTTCCCAAAAAGCTTGACATTATACTGTTGGTTATATTCCAATTGTTTTGGAAAGTTTCCATTTTGATGGATGAGAGCTAGATTTAGAAACATATATGGACCATATAGTGTTTGTGTTTACAGACTCCCATTTTCGCCAGTGTTAAGACCAAGCAATATCAGATATTATTAAATTAATTAGAAATGTTCAGCTTTTGGCTGCACAGATGTAAATTAGGAATAATCGTTTCTATGGCCCAAGGAGTGTGTCAGGGGGTGCACAGTGGGTGGAGCTTAAGTTCCTTTGCTTTCAGCTAAAATGGTCTGGGTCTCGCTTTATGGAGCTCA
This sequence comes from Neotragus moschatus, assembly GCA_006410615.1. Classification (NCBI taxonomy): domain Eukaryota; kingdom Metazoa; phylum Chordata; class Mammalia; order Artiodactyla; family Bovidae; genus Neotragus; species Neotragus moschatus. The sequence goes on from SJYA01000503.1 coordinate 3,658, forward strand.
GGATACAGTGGAAATTGTTCTCACCGTCTGAGGTTTCTGTATAGAGCAGTAGAGTGTGGCTGAATCCTCTTTCTTCTGAGGAACTGGAGTCTTTCCCTGTAACAGATCAATGCCAGACTGTCCATAATCCAAAACAGTTTTCCAGAGGTTTGCCCTCAGTCCTTGAGGTGAAGGAACACCTCACCAGGCTCTGATTTCACACAGAGGGTGGCACTGCCTTAGTGCAGTGGAGACAGCACCTCTGTTTTCCCGGCACCTCCCTTATTATGGCAGAAGATTGGGAGCTGAGGGATGGGTTTCTTTGCTTTGAGGGTCCCTGAGGTTGGTAAACATGGATAGAATCACGATTCTCTACCCATGCCCCACTGTGCCTATCCCTCAGTTTGGAGGGATTAGCCTTCTAGGATATTGGATGGTCCTCGAAGGGAAGGGCAAGGGAAGGTGTACTGATCCAAAGAGCTCACCTGCAAATTAAGGAACACGTGTGTGTACACTGTTTCCCCTTCAGCCACAAGTGCTGGTGCCACGTTATCTGGAGTGACGAGATCATACTCTGCCTGGCCCTCAGAGCCGGAGTCACATCCAACGTCCTCCCGAGTGGCCGAGTCACACACCCGGTCTCTTCCCTTGACGGGCTGGTGCATCCCTGTCCTCTTCTCATCCTCCTCAGTCTTCCCATTGCTGTCAGAGCTGCTGTCGGAGGCGTGCCTGGCAGTCTTAGGGCGAGTGTCCAGCTTCTCACACCCTTGGGAAAGCATGGAGTATGGTGTGTGGCCAGCAGTGGGCTCAGGAACATTGTTCAGAGTTGGTAAAGGATGTACCAGCACCCCCCTCTCTCTTGTTTTGTGTAAGGATTCAGGCTGCTCTGACTCCTACCCCAGAGGAGGCCTAGAGAGCTGGAGAAGGAAGGTGTTTTCCTGTCTTCCCTCAGGGGGCTCCAGTCCCCTTCCCCTCCCTCTTTCTCCTCTCTTTCAAGCACTCACTTATTCATTCGTTTGATAAACGTTCATTGAGTGTGACATGTGATGGGCTTAGCATCTCTCGGTGAGCAAAACTGGCCTTGTTGAATAAAGTAAACTAGGTATTCTGGGGAAACAGAAAGGTGAATTAGACCTGGTGTTGAAGGAGTACACTGTCTAGCTGGGAGTCAGATACATACATAAATCACATTGTGTCAGGCCAGCTCTGGCAATGTCACAGGAAAACTAGGAGGAAAGTGCCTGAGTGAGAGGACATAGTCTCCAGTTCAGAAGCAGAGAAGAGCTTATGCAAGGACAGAATTCAGGTGGGCCTTCACACTGGGACTTTGATGAGCGAAAGTGGATTCTTGGCGGAGAGAATAGCATGATTAAAGGCAGGTATGAAACTTGAGGCACCCTCTCTTTTGGGAAAGGATGATATTAAAAATATGTAGCAACCACCTGGTTTGGGCATAGGACAATCAGAATATGTGGCTGCTTTAAACAGCTGGGTGGGCCTCTACTGCCTTTGGGGCATATCAATCAACCCATTTGATCTACATGTAGACGAATAATGGCTTACACTTTTTTAGGTGCCAACTGTGGTGTCAGGCACTGTTCTAAAAACAATGCTTGTCATGAATAAATTCATTCAACCTGAATAAAACCCCATTAAGCATAGATAATAACTATCCTTATTTATGTTTCACAGGTTAAGAAACGGAGCACATTAAGGTTGAATATTTGCCCAAGTTTAAGTGGGAGAGCCAGGATCTGAATGCAGGTAGTCTGGTCCCTGATGGCCTTGCCTGATACTCAATACTGCCCCCTATGACTTTTACACAGGAAAAAAGTAGACTAAAGGTGACCTGTCCCAATATTGAGTGATAATAGTACTTATCTACCTGGGAAGCCAGGTAGTGCTAGTGGTAAAGAACGTGTCTGCCAATGCAGGAGATACAAGACATGCAGGTTCGATCCCTGGGTCAGGAAGATCCCCTGGAGAAGGAAAGGGCAAGCCAGTCCAGTATTCTTGCCTGGAAAATCCCATGGACAGAGGAAGCCTGGTGGGCTTCTGTGTTCATGCGGTCACAAAGAGTCGGACATGTCTGAGCCTCCCTGCTCCGACACACAGAGTTATCTCCTGTTGAGTGCATACTGTGGACTCCCTGTTGTCCCTTGCAGTCCTCACAGCAATGCTGAGAGGTAGGTGTCCTCATTTTGCAAAGTAAGGAAACTAAGGTTTAGAGACTGAAATGCCCAAGATCGCTAAAAAGGAGGAGAGCTAAGATTGAAACACAGCACGATCTGACCTCAAATCTTACACACCTGGGAATTCCCTGGTGGTCCAGTGGTTAAGAATCTGTCTTCCAACCAGGGGATGCAGGTTGGATCCCTGGTTGGGAAACTAAGATCCCACAGGCCGCAGGGCAACTAAGCCTGTGCACCGCAACTCCTGAGCCCATGCTCCTCAACTAGAGAGCCTGCATGCCACAAACCACAGAGCCCACACGCTCTGGAGCCCACGCCACAGCTGGAGAGAAGCCTGTGTGCCACAACGAAGATCCAGCGTCTGCAACTAAGACCAACTCAGCCAAAAATAAACACATAAATAAATATTAAAGAATTTACACACATGACCACTAGGTTATCTTGCCTTTTGAGTAACAGACAAAGACCACAAGGAGCCATTGATGTTTATAGAATAGTCATAATCGGACTTTGCAAAGTGGGATCAGAAGGGCTAAAAAGGAGAAAATCTGGAGAGGGAATGGCTAGTTAGGAAACTATTATAGTATTTTAGAGAAGAAGTTACAAGGAATGGGAATGTCTGTTAATAAAGACTTGTTAAGGTATATCTGTAGAATGGAATAAATGAGAGTCAGTCTTAATCTACAATTAAGTTAAAAAAGCAGACTCAAAAATAAAATAGATTACTCTCGCATATATGATCAAAGGAAAAATGTATAGCTTGTAAATGCATGAAAATGCTCTCAGAGAATGTAAACATACACATATCTTAACAATGGAGGTCTTTTCAGGGAAATACCTGGGCACTGGGATTTGAAAGGAGGGGATTATTTTTAATTTATACCATGTGAATATTTGACTTTTCAATCAAAAAAAACAAGAACTCAGGCAGTGGCAGAGTCTTCAGAGAAAAGGAGGCTGAAGAGATAGTGGAGAAATGAAAGAAGCAGGACTTGGGCACTGGGGAGAGGTGCTGGGGGAGGTGGGAGGGCCACGGATGACTGTGGCATCTCCAGTACTTTTTCACTCTTCCTCTTGTGCCCAGGATGCCATGGAAGGGGACTTCAGGCTAGCGGAGACCAGGGTCTGTCCTGCCATCTCTAAGGAGGAAGCTGGGGAGAATCTCCAAAGTCCACATTCGTTTCCATTTCTTGCCCCTTTTTTCTTGGTTACACTTTCCCATCAGAAAAGGCTACAGTGTTAGACCTTGAGCCCCTGGCTCCCCCCAACAGGCCCTCTTCCTATTCTACCTCCTTGGGGCATCCCCTCCACGAGAGGTGACACAGGATTTTTTTTAAAAGAAGGGTTTGACTGAGTGCTCAGGGTTTGGGGATTCCTTAGAACTCCAGAGCTCCAGAGTTCAAGGTAGCAATTTAGAACACTGAGATTCCAGAGTGGGAGAGTAGGGTGTAGGCATCTCAGCTCTCCATCCCAAAGCTCAGCAGAACAGCTCCACTTTTACATGCATTGTACTTTTGGGGTGTTGCATAATATTTTGTTTGAAGAAAGCATTCCTTCGCTTTTTCAAAAATCCGAAAACCACTGCTTCAGTAATACTCTTGGGTAATAGGTAACTAGAAAGTCTTATGAATTTTAATTTCAATGAAGTGTTAATTTTGCTTCTGTCACAGATTTACTATTGTATCTGGTCTTTGTCTCTCCATTCTTGGAGTGGAGCCAATAACTTCATCCTCAGCATGGAACACACTGCAGTAATGACAGTCAATGCCTGAGGAATCCTAGAGATCCCAGAGGACAGACTACTCCTAGCTCTGGTTACCATCTTTCAGGAGTCCAGCCTCCTTGTGTCTTTTGTTCCCCAAATCACCTTCCTTTAACACTTTAACAGTCTTGTGATTCACCTACAGATCTTGTTAAAATACAGATTCATGCTCAGTATTGTGGGGTGGTGCCCAAGATTTGCATTTCTAACAAGCTCCTGGGGATACTCATGTTAGTGGTCTCACATGCAGATCACACTCTGAGTAGCCATGTTCTGGAGCCTCCATGTGGCCTGGGACCCCATAGCCTGTGTTATTGGTGACACATTACCTGGTGCGTCAACTGAGGTCTTAGCTTGACTGGAACTGAAAGCTGGGGCTGAACCTGGGAAACCAAGTTAGAGAAGGAGTGCCAATAGGGCTGTGAGAGGAGAGAGTCTCTGATTTTGTGAGAGTCAGAGGAGAGGGAGAGAGATTTCTGAAGATGTAGACAGGGAAAAGGCTTTCGGGAGGAGGGTGAACCCTGACGTGCGTACAAGCCCACAGGAAGGGATGGCCAGAGTCTAGGGTCATTTTCAGCTAGGAGAATGCTCTGCACCCTCCTTCCATCTCTCTGGAAGGGAGAGCTATAATCCTTCTGTGGTAGCCACTTATCAGTTTGGTTTGCTGACTCACAGTAATTCTTCCAGGGACCCTGTGTTCTAACCAATCTATTCTTCCTGGAAACTACTCTGTCTCCCTTCAATATTCCAGAAAGAGCTGCCAATCACAAAAGGTCATCCTTATTGCCCATAGTGATTAGTCTAAGCAGCAGTCACATGATTTAAGTGGAGCCAATCAGGTTTCCAAGGTTCTGCAAACTGGAGTTGGTGGGGAAACATCTTTCTCCCCCTCCTGGTGTCTGAACTAGTAGTACATATGCGTCTGGAGCTGTTAGCTGCTCTGTTTTGGTACATTTTACCCACCCTGCCCTTCAGTTGGCTGAAGAAAGAGCTGGCTCAAAGGGGAAAATAGGGATGAAAGATGGAGTGCTCTAGAGACTTCTGAGTCTCTGGTGATGTTTGTCTCTAGGCAAGCTCTTCCCTTCCTTCTCCAAAGATTGACCATATGAGCCCTCAGATAACAATTCACTCCCCTTACACTTCTCCTCACCCTTTTTTTGTCTAAGCTAGTTTGAGTTGGGTTTCAATTATTTGCAACTAAAGAGTCTCCACTGATACCCCTCCCTGATCGCTCTGAGAAGAAATGAGGTCTTGAGAGAGAAGGGGTAGGAGGGGATTATAAGAGGACAGGGACATCTCCAAAGGTCCCAAGGAAATGGCCTAGTGCTGGCAGATGTCCCTGATCTCAGAAACTCACATCGTCTTTTTTGCTTCCAAAAGCACCAGCCAGAGATCCCAAAGCCCAGAAGGATGAAAAGAACCACCAGGGAGAGCCCGATCCAAAACTCTGTGCTTCTCTCAGGTCCTGTGAAGAGGAAACAGGGGATATTCCTATAAGTAGTAACAAGAGAGTTAGGGCAAACTGTGGACAGAACAAAATAGCCATCCTACCTGCCTCTTAAAATCCCACACCATTGCAGAAAATATTCCTTTTCATTCATTCATTCTACAGCTGTGTATTGAGCAATCATCCTCTAAGCAAGAAATTATGGCAGTAAGGCAGGCGCCACCCCTGATGGAGAGGTTTATCTTGCCCAACGTCACAAAGAACCGGAGCTGGGACTTGACTGCGGGCTGCCAGACTCTAAAATACCCTTATCCGTCACACCACTGCCCTTTTCTAAAAACTGCATAAGGAGAGTTCTAGGTAGATAGTTCTAGGTCCAGATTACTATTGATAAGGGCTCTAAACCCATTTGCCAGCCACAGCCTGACTCAGCATTTTCACACCCTGGGTGACCTTCCTTTTTTTTTTTTCCCCTCTACTTCTCCCTAGGGAAGAGCAGAGCACAGAATGTTGAATCTCAATTCTGCTTTTGCTGTGCGATCTTGGTTAGTATGACTGAGGGATTAAACTATTTAATTTCGGTTAATTAAAATTTAAATTTAAAAACAGTTACTCAGGATGTATGGCAAAACCAATACAGTATTGTAAAGTAAAAAAATAAAAAATAAAAATAGTTACTCAATTCCTAATTGAAAAACTGTTAAGTATATTTGGAACAAGTTGGATATAAATATATTTTTTCAACGGCAAATTTTATTAAATTTGAATACAGATCAAGTACTTCCCATGAGAATTTAGCATCTTCATTGAGATGTTCCATAAGGGTAAAGTACATCCTGGATTTCAAAGGCTTCATACAAACTGAAATGCAAATTATGTCATGAATTAATTCTTTGTATTGATTACATGTTGAAGGATGATATTTTGGATATGTTGAGTAAAATAAAATATACGATTAAAATTAATTTTACCTTTGCTTTTGCCTTTTTCATGTGACTTAAAAATTTAAATTACCTACGTGACTTCTGTTATATTTCTATTGGCATGTGCTGCTCTAAAGACTCTCACTCCACTTGCTGCACTGCATAAAGAACCACTTGGAAGGAAAACTCTTGGGTCCAAGGACCCAAGGCTCTGAGATCTGACTGAACAGGGATGAGGAGCAACCTGGACAGAGGTCCCTAGAAAGAAACTGCTGGGAGCTGTTGCTGACAGGGTTGCTGGCTGTGCAGGTGAAGTTGGGATGTTTTTCTCCACTTCTCCAGGAGATGCTGAGGTGAGCTCCCCCTTGGGAAATGACAGCTCCTTTAGGCAGAGGGGTCCATCCATATGTTACACTGTGTCCACTGTCCTCCACTGAGCATGTCAGGCTGACCTTGCAGTTGCCATCGTTTGTGAGCCTGAGGCTCCTCGTGACTTTTGGCTTCTTCAGCCTCTCTGTGTGAGGAGAAAGGCAGACCAGATGTGGAGTCAGGCCCGCCCACTGGGCAGGGACCATTCAAAATATATCCATGAAGTTGTGTGTTGACACTGCCTTATGGCTGGGAAGGTTCACCTGGCCTTTCCTTTGGTTGCTACGAAATCTCAGCTTACCACTTGATGCTCAGATAAGTGAAATAGAGGAGTTAATGAAAGGTGAAAAAACATACTGCATCATTCTATATGGTATATTGTTTAGAACAGGCAAACCAATCAGTGCAGATAAGCACAATGCTTCCACCTGCCCTGAGACCCTCCGAGGCTTACCTTCTGAGGTCCCATCATCTAATTTGTTTACTTACACAAGATAAGGAACACAGAGAGGAGAGCAAAGCACTGTCGCAGAGTAAGTGCTTAATAAATACTAGCAATTTTAAAAGCAACATACGGCTGGCACCCTTTGTTCTCAGTTTCTTGTTCCTTTTACTTGGTTTTCCTCCTGGTTCTTTGATATTTGAGTCACAGTAGGCAACATTAGATGTGAACTAGCTGACTTACATATTTTAACAGGATCATGAATTATGACTCCCAGGCAGGAAATAGGTCGACCATGTCTGAATGGCACAGGTGAAGGAAGTGGCAAATATACATTATACAAAGTGTCCAGCCAAGCTCCAGTGAAGCCCAAGGTGGAGGAGGGAGACTGTGAGTTCTGTACCTCACACTTAGGGAAGGTGGGTACCCTTCCAAGCTCTTGAAGCTCACAGGATATTAAAGACTTTGTCCACAGTCTTCTTTGGTTTTATCCCAGCCAACTTTGCCTTTATACAAAATTGCAGTGTTCTATAAAAATACATGTTGGAGAGTTCCTGGTCCTACCCAATAATCAATGCAGGAGGACAGGGCAAGTACTGAAAGTTGCTTGGCTGAGGCTTAACTGGAAATCTAGAAGAAAGGGGCTCTGAGCAGGGAGATTTTGCCCATCTGCTGGTTGTATTATCCTCCTGTGAACTGACTGGTGTGAACTGAGTAGTTGTCCTAGTGGTCTGAGGCATTTGTAGGAGGAGGGAGGTGGGATAGGAAGTAAAGAGAGAAATCTTTCAGGGAAGGAATCTAATGATGGGTGCTCAACTCAGAAACTCACGGTAAATGCGCAGATTGATGTACTTCACACTGGCAACTGTGGCATTTGAGCACATGTAGGCGTGGTAGAGGCCACTGTGCTCCATCTTCAGCTGGACAATCTTTAGAGAGTAGTCTTGGCTCGAGACCCACACTGTGTTCTGATCCGGATCCTTGAACTCAATGAGCTGATTGGCTGTTGCTTCTTCTCTCCGCTCTTTGCTGATAATAGACGTGTTAAACATCCAGACAACATTGTCTATATGCTGACTGTCCAGGAGTGCCAAGGACAGGGTGATTGGCTCCCCCAGGACCCCCAGCACCATCTCCCCTGTTGGTCCTCCTCGGAAGGCTCCTAGATCTGTAGTCAGAGATGAGATATTGCAATTTCAGCCACTGGTCCTGACCCTTTGACCCTCAGCCGGCCTGAAGCGACTGAAGTCCCAGAGACCCTCCTGCCCAGGATCCCTTCCCCGCTTTTCTGTTGAGGCATACCTGCTGCTTTCACATGGCCACTTGTCATGCACAAGTAAGCACCTGGCTCTGCCTAGTGCATACCCAGGCCTCTCCTGCCTCTCTGCCCTTTTGAGGACGCCCTAGGAGACACCCTTACCCCACCAAAGAGCAATCTAGATTTCTGCATCCATACTTTCTTTCCCTCTCTCTGAAGACTCTTAAGGTTTCACAGTGCCCTGGGAGTGCCTAAGTCCCCTGTCAGTCTCTCTTAGCCTCTTGAGGGTAGAGAAAAAGGAATCTGCAAGTCTATTCCCTTACCTCACTACTTCATCTGTGTCCTGCCAGAATCCTGGGGTTTAGACTCTATAGCTGTTTAGACTATTTCTGAGCCTTAGTGGAGCCAGTTACCTGTACAGAACTGTGAGACATGGACAGGGTGGGAGCTGCTCTGGCTGACCGGGTTCTTGGCTGTGCAGGTGTATGGTAGGTCTGCGTCACAGGGCAACCAGGAGATGGTGAGAGTAGGGTGCCCCCAGGATTCAGAAGCATGAGGATCCCTCGAAGTCCATTTGTACTGAATATCTCCCCCTGCCCCCTCCACAGAGCATACCAGGGTGATGGTACAGGAGGCGTTCTCAGACACGTTCACAGACTGTATGGTGACCTGGGGCTCCTGCAGCTGCTCTGCAAGGACAATGGCAATGAAAATACTCTGACTGCTTCCCCAGTAGGAAAGGGCTAAGGAAAAAAGAAGGGGATGGTAGAAGAGCAGAGGGCGGAAGGGAGAGGCCAGCATCGTCTGTTCCTGTGGGGAGTTTTTTTTTTTTTTCTTTTTTACTTAGTTTCCCAAAAAGGTTGAGTGCCTTTCCTCTGTGCTTACCTAGTACCCTCTACAGGTGTTATCACTGTGACTCAACATGACCATAGTCTGAGTACTCTCTCTCCCCCACCAGTCTGTGAATTCCTTAAAGACAGAGCCAGTATCCATACCTGAACCTCCAGCATCTGCCTGACCCATGAAAGGCACTCATGAATCTTTGGTAAATATTAATAAATGAATGAATTGAGCTAGCCTCAGACTCTAGGGAGTTGGAAGCTCTGCCTCTATAATTTGAGTTGCTCTTGCCTTTTGGTCTAAATTTGGAATCCATTTTGCTTTCAGACTTTCTTCCTGGTCCTCTCCTTCCCTTTTGTTCCATCTTCTCTGTTCACAGTGTGTGTGTGTGTGTGTGTGTGTGTGTGTGTGTGTAAGTTCACTTTCTTTCTTTTGGAATAAGCAATATATAAAATTGAAATTGCAAAGATACAAAAGGTATACATACACTCAAAGAAACAAGCTCTTTTGCCCCTAGCCACCTAATTTTTCTGGAGGGAATTAGTGTTATGAATTTCTTGTTGACCTTTTCAGAGATACTCTAGTTATAGACACATGTATGATAGCGTATTATACATATAGTCTTGAAGCTTTAAATTTTTTTAATAATATATTTTGGAAATTGTGGTATATTAGTATATATTAAGTTTGTTCTTTCTGTTTCTCTTTCCTGCATAGAATTCCATTTCCTTAATATACACAATTTCCTTAATATACACTCCCTACAAATCAGTAAAGAAGGTCAAACAATATGATAGAAAAGCTAAGCCATAGGCTTAAATTTGCCGCCCCCCCAAATGCATATGTTGAAGTCTAACCCCCAGTACCTCGGAGTGTGATTGAATATAGGACTGTATTTGGAAACAAAGGTAAATAATTTAAAATCAGGTCATTAGGATGGTCCCTAGTCCAACATGACTGATGTCTAAAAAAAAAAGTTGCAGGATATAAAATTAACACACAGAAATCCCTCGCATTCCTATAGACTAACAGTAAGAAAACAGAAAGAGAAATTAAGGAAACAATTCCATTCACCATTGCAATGAAAAGTATAAAATACTTAGGAATATATCTACCTAAAGAAACAAAAGACCTACATATAGAAAACTATAAAACACTGATGAAAGAAATCAAAGAGAACACAAACAAGATACAGAAATATAACATGTTTGTGGATCAGAAAAATCAATATAGTGAAAATGAGTATACTACCCAAAGCAATCTATAGATTTAATGCAATCCCTATCAAGCTACCAATGGTATTTTTCAGAGAACTAGAACAAATAATTTCACAATTTGTATGGAAATACAAAAAGCCTCAAATAGCTAAAGCAATCTTGAGAAAGAAGAATGGAACTGGAGGAATCAACCTGCCTGACTTCAGGCTCTACTATAAAGCCACAGTCATTAAGACAGTATGGTACTGGCACAAAGAGAGAACTATAGATCAATGGAACAAAATAGAAAGCCCAGATATAAATGCACACACCTATGGACACCTTATCTTTAACAAAGGCGGCAAGAATATACAATGGGGAAAAGACAAACTCTTTAACAAGTGGTGCTGGGAAAACTGGTCAACCACTCGTAAAAGAATGAAACTAGAACACTTTCTAACACCATACACAAAAATAAACTCAAAATGGATTAAAGATCTAAATGTAAGATTAGAAACTATGAAATTCTTAGAGGAAAACATAGGCAAAACATTCTCTGATATAAATCACAGCAGGATCCTCTATGACCCACATCCCAGAATAATGGAAATAAAAACAAAAAATAAACAAATTGGACCTGATTAGACTTAAAAGCTTTTGCACAATGAAGGAAACTATAAGCAAGGTTTAAAGACAGCCTTCAGAATGGGAGAAAATAATAGCAAACAAAGTAACTGACAAAGAATTAATCTCAAAAATATACAAGCAACTCCTGCAGCTCAACTCCAGAAAAATAAATGATCCAATCAAAAAATGGGCCAAAGATCTAAACAGACATTTCTCCAAAGAAGACATACAGATGGCTAATAAACACATGAAAAGATGCTCAACATCACTCATTATCAGAGAAATGCAAATCAAAACCACAATGAGGTACCATTTCATGCCAGTCAGAATGGCTATCAAAAAGTCTACAACACAATAAATGCTGGAGAGGATGTGGAGAAAAAGGAACCCTCTTACACTGTTGGTAGGAATGCAAACTAATACAGCCACTATGGAGAACAGTGTGGAGATTTCTTAAAAAAACTGGAAATAGAACTGCCATATGACCCAGCAATCCCACTGCTGGGCATACACACCAAGGAAACCAGAATTGAAAGAGACATGTGTACCCCAATGTTCATCGCAGCACTGTTTACAATAGCCAGGACATGGAAGCAACCTAGATGTCCATCAGCAGATGAGTGGATAAGAAAGCTGTGGTACATATACACAATGGANCTTTTCTCCGTGTCAATCTTTTGTGCTTTGGACATAAGGGTTTTACTAGCTTTAGCCCAAATTAAGAAACCTTCCATTTTTCTCTATCTTTACAAAAGTGTACAAATTATGTGTTCATGAGAAATTTGGCACCTATAACCTATGGGATAGCAGAAACTGTCTCCTTTTATGGTATAGATCTTAGAGTGTCTTTTCTATTTTTCACAGGTTTGTGTACTTTTCTGTTCTTTGGCCAATCTGGAAAATGCTTTCCCATAAAACTTTCATAAGCATTTTCTTGTAATTTAAAAATTGTATCCACAATTATATCTTTTTTCTCATTTCTGCTTTGTTATTTTAGGATCCAATGTGTCCGTGGAACATCTTATGCCAAATTGATGCTTATTTCTTTGAGGTAACTCTAGCTCTAACTCTAAGAAAATTGTAAGATTCTCCTCTGTGAGTTTTAAGATTTTCTATCGTTTACCATTTCTATCATTCTTGCATTTCACCAGAAGGTAGAGAAAGAAGACACTTTCGCTATTTATCCTACTTAGCACTCAACCTGCTCACCCTTGAATGTAAAAATTCTTTTCCCTTTGGATTTTCCCTGGCTCCCATCTTTGTTTTACTCTTTATATTCTCTTTGGGGATGGAAATGGGAACTTTTAATCTATCTTTCATACCACTTAAATTTTTTTTCATACTTCCCAAATATTGGCCATTTTGAAGTGTTTTCTTATTTTTACTCACTCTCTTTCACCAGTGTATATTCATTTCTTGCTTTTTAAGACCACATTTTTAAAAATGTCCATGGTTTAATAGAGTAACCACTCTTCTTGTTTCCTGAATGCAATACCTTCTGCTCTTAAGCTTCCATAGATGTTAGTTATGTTAACTTTAAGATATTCATGTGTTTGTTCTGAAAATTATTTAATGTGTTATTTTGTCTGCTATGTATCTTTATCTTTGGAACTTAGTTTTCTTCCAATGCTTGGTGATTGATTATTAGTAACACCCTCATCTTTCCCCTTGAGACCTTTACTTGTGTTTCTGTGGACTCTGTTCCTGAAACCCCTGTCTGGTGAGAGAAAAGAATGTGCTGACTGTTGGCAGATGTTGCACTTTCTTTTTCGGTTCTAGGGCTGGTTTCTTTTCCCTTCTCAGGGCTAAATTAGTTTTAGTCCAGGGATTGGCAAGCTAATTCTATAAAAGAACAGATAATAAATATTTCAGCTTTGTGGGCCACATGGACTCTGTCTCCATAATTAAATTCTGTGGTTGTAGCACAAACACAGCTATAGACACTGTGTAAACTAGGGGGCATGACTGCATTCCAATAAAACATTTCTTACAAAATTGATGGCCAGCCTACAAGTTTGGCAGCCCCAGATTTAGACCATGAATTCAAAGATGGCAGTGATGGTTCTTCTGTTAACTAGTCCTGAGTGTGATTAGGTGCTGAGCAGTGGTGAAAGCAAATTTTAGCTAGAGAAGCCCCAACATAATCGAGCATTGTTTGGGGCTGTGTAACTCTATAATTTGACTCTACTAAGGGCTTCCCTGGTGGCTCAGCTGGTAAAGAATCCACCTGTAATGCGGGAGACCTGGGTTTGATCCCTGGGTTGGGAAGATCCCCTGGAGAAGGGAAAGGCTACCTGCTCCAGTATTCTGGCCTGGAGAATCCTATGGACTATATAATCCACGAGGTCACAAAGGGTCGGACACGACCGAGCGACTTTCACTTTCACTTTTCCTTCCCTATCCTGTGGTTTATATTCCTGCAGAAATTTCTTTTCTGCTCAAAATAGAGTGAAGTCTGTTGTCGGAAACTGGAAGTCTGATTGATACTTTGTCCTCCTTACAATACAATAATGCCTCTCAATGTATGTTCAATAAAGGTGCTTATTTTCTTGTACGAGCGTAAATTAGTTCTATCTTTAAAACTGGTTTTTGTCACCTTATGCAATGTATTCATCCCATCACATTGCTTCCCTGTCGCTTAGTTACCGTGTATGGAATTTTAAACAGTGAGTGCTTATTTTCCTTAGTTTTCACCTGAGGATCTTGTACCTTTGACTCTTGTAGCGTATACCCCTCAGTCTCCTCCTAATGTGTGATGCTCAACTTAATAGCCAATACATCTCACGTGTGTACAAAACTGGGCTTATTGTCACCACCTCCATAAAGCCAGCTCGTATTTCATTAACATGTCTGTGCTCTGAGTTCTCAACGTGGCTATCATTACATGAGTTTGTTCTGAATTAACCTACTGCTTAAAGTGGTTGATATAATAACAAGACCTAATATTTATCGAGCCCTTACTGTGGCCTTGACATTATTAAAGAAACTTCAGAGTATTGATTCCTTTAACCCTCATTACACTCTGAGGTGGGGCTTCCCAGGTGGTGCTAGTGGTAAAGAACATACTTGCCACTGCAGGTAGACATAAGAGATGTGGGTTCCATCCCTCCGTTGGGAAGATCCCCGGGAGGAGAGCACGGCAACCCACTACAGTGTTCGTGCCTAGAGAATCCCATGGACAAAGGAGCCTAGTGGGCTGTGACCCATAGGGTCGCAGAGTTGGACACGATGGAAGCAACTTAGCACGCACACACATTCTGAGGCAACCATCACCATTATCATCTGTGTTTTGTGGACTTTGATGATTCAGAATGGATATAACTTGGTTCTTGCAGATAAATTCTTACCATGTGTTGGTCATATAGTTACTGTGATATAACAGTCAAAGTTACTCTAACCCACCTGGTTCCTCCAAGTCTAAGCAAAACATAGTCACTATCCTCCCTGAGAAGGCCCTAAGACATCAAAGTCTTATATGGCTATGCCAGTCAGGGAACAACCCATCCAGGTCTGTAGGCATCCAGCAGTTATCAGAGGTGGCCCTTGGTCCCAGGTGAAAGACACAGCTCCTCTTTGACAGCTCCACGTGCTAACCAGTTAGTGGGCTTTGGTAGAGACCATGAGCATAAGGTCATGATATTCACCCTGTTTCTGCTCATTTTCAAAAGAATAAGAGTGACTTGAAACTAGAAAATAGAGTACTCATTTTCTTTCAACTTGCCACTTTCCATACAAAAATAACAACAGTAAGTGTTTAACCAATACTAATAGAAAATGCAAAGAATCTCACTTTATTTCAGTGACCACAAAAGATGAATGTGGTTTGAAGAACTAGCGAAAAGCCATCGGTGGCAGAGTGAACAGCTGCAAACCAGGTTTTGATTCACAGGATTGACAGATGTAACAAGCCTCATTTCTAAGTAAACAAATGCAGACAGAGGTGTTTCTGTCAAGAAACACGATGGTTCCCATTACAGCGTGTAAGGTTGTTTGACACTTTATGAATCATAAATACTAGAGACAAAGGACCAGATCAGCCCTTGCTTCACTTGGGAAATTATTAAATTCTTTGCTGCTAGTTTATTACTAGATTGCATTTGTTGGCAAGTTGAGGTGTGTGCATGTGGGGAAAAGAAAAGGGGAGGTGATTCAGGAACAGAGCATTATCGGGACGGGTGGAAGGGTAGAGACTGCCTACAGATTTTTGTCTTCTCTCTTTCTAAAGAGTCTTTAACAGTTCCAAATTTGACTCTAATTTGTAAATATGTCACTTTTAAGCCACCATGATGCTTCCTCTTTAATTTCTTTCTATCTTAGAGGGTAACTCTTGCATTATCTTGGTACCTATTTATTCTCTTTTACTGTCTCCACTGACTCCTCATTGCTTTCCCTGAAGTTTTNCTCTTTCTAAAGAGTCTTTAACAGTTCCAAATTTGACTCTAATTTGTAAATATGTCACTTTTAAGCCACCATGATGCTTCCTCTTTAATTTCTTTCTATCTTAGAGGGTAACTCTTGCATTATCTTGGTACCTATTTATTCTCTTTTACTGTCTCCACTGACTCCTCATTGCTTTCCCTGAAGTTTTAGAAGGGAAAAGATATGGAGATAGACCCAGAGGTCCAATAGTATAGAATCATCATGGACATCTCTGGTCTTGGGGATGGAGGCAAGTTTGTGATGCTCAGCCATTAAAACTGAGTGCAAACCTCAAGAAGGCAAAAATAGATCCATGGAAACAGAAAACAAATATGGCTACCAAAGGGGTAAATTAGGAGTTTTAGATTAACATATACACACTACTACATATGGGCTTCCCTGGTGCCTTAGCCAGTAAAGCATCTGCTTGCAATGAAGGAGACCTGGGTTCAATCCCTGGGTTGGGAAGATCCCCTGGAGAAGGAAATGGTGATCCACTCCAGTACTCTTGCCTGGATAAGCCCATGGACGGAAGATCCTGGTAGGGTATCGCCCACAGGGTTGCAAAGAGTTGAACATGACTGAACGACTACTGTATATAAAGTATATAACCCACAAGGACCTACTGTATAGTATAAGGAACTATGTTCAATGTGTTGTAATGATTTAGAAGAGAAAATGATCTGGAAAAGAATATATGTGTATATATATTGGGCCTTATATGAGTCACTTTGCTGTACACCCGAAGCTAGCACAACATTGTAAATTAACTATAATTCAAATTAAAAAAAA
>SJYA01000504.1:0-29905 GCA_006410615.1 Neotragus moschatus
AACTCCAGGAGTTGGTGATGGACAGGGAGGCCTGGTATGCTGCGATTCATGGGGTTGCAAAGAGTTGGATGCGACTGAACTGAACTGATACCCCTATTCTGTGTCTTCATTCCTATATTGTGGGTAAACTGTCCATACCTCTGTTTAAGGCCAGCCTATTTACTTGTGCACTAGATCCATTTCGTTTATGCCTATTCAAGATCACTTTAGTACTTATGACTTCTATCTTCTGCACCATCAGGTTTTCTTTCTCTCCTAAATCATTCCCATGACCCCACATCCCATCTCAGCTACTGTCCAATTTCTCTGGGTCACTTTAAAGCAAAACTCTGAAAGAGCTATCTTTATTCACACATCCATCAACAAATCCAACTTATTCTACCATGAAAATTGTCTCAAGTCTTATCACCTCTCTCACTACCACCCTAGTCCAAATGCCCACGATCTGACTTGTAAGATCCTTACAATTGTTTCCACTCTTTCTTTCTTGCCTCTCTCTAATCTGTTCTCCACCCCAGTCAGTGATCTTTTAAAAACACGTCAGACCATGTTTCCTTCAGCATCAAACCTTGTGATGCCTTTTCATCAACTCAGAAAAAAATCCAGGACTTCCCTGGTGGTCCAGTGGTTGGGAATCCGCTTGTCATTGCAGGAGACATGGGTTTAATCCCTGGTCTGGGAAGATTCCACCTGCTGTGGGGCAACTAAGCCCGTGTACCACAGCTGCTGAGACCGCACACTCTAAAGACTGTGCCCTGTGACAAGGAACACCACTGCCGTGAGAAGCCCATGCATTGCAGCTAGGGAGCAGTCCCTGCTTGCCACAACTAGAGAAAGCCCACATACTGCATGAAGATCTAGGGCAGCCAACAATAAATGAGAAAGAAAAAAGGGGGAAAAGTCTAATCTTTTCCCTGGTCCAGAGACATTCATATTCTAGCACCTACCCAACTTCATTTCCTATACTCTCTCCCTTTCTCACTCGAATCCAGACATGCTGATTTTCTTACTCTTCCCTGAACACACTAGGCACAAAATCTGCCTAGTGACTTTCCACCTGATGCTTCATCTGCCCCCAAGGCTCTTTTAGATATTCACCTGACTGGCTCTTATATGTCATTCAAACCTCTATGTCACTCATCAGAGAGGCCTGCCTAGACTACTCTGTTTTATTTTCCTTCTTGGCGCTTGTCACTAACTGGCATAATTGTTTAATGAGTTCAGGGACTTATTAATAATTTTGCTCATTTCTGTATCCCTAATATCTAGAACAATAATTGGCATATACTGGGCAGTGATATATTTGTTGAATGAATGAATCTGGTGTTTCTTCTATACCCTTTTCATGTATAGAACAGTGCTAAACTCAAATATAAGTCCATGATAAGTATTGATAAAAAATACAGTGGAAACAGCATACAGAACTGATGCTTTGAAACTGTGGTGGTGGAGAAGATTCTTGAGAGTCTCTTGGACAACAAGAAGATCAAACCAGTACATCCTAATGGAAATCAACCCTGATTATTCATTGGAAGGACTGATGCTGAAGCTGAAGCTCTGATACTTTGGCCACCTGATGCAAAGAGCCTGCTCATTGGAAAAGACCCTGATACTGGGAAAGATTGAGGGCAGGAGGAGGAGGCGACAGAGGATGAGATGGTTGGATAGTATCACTGATTCAACGGACATAAGTTTGAGCAAACTCTGGGAGATGGTGAAGGACCAGGAAACCTGGCATGCTGCAGTTCATACGGTTGCAAGGAGTCAGACACAGCTTAGTGACTGAACAACAGCATAACATAACCTGGATTCTATAGCTTCCTAAAGTAGAACCCTTATATCTGGAAGTCATTTAACAAGGATTTGCATCTGTAAAATGAGGGATAATACTTTATACTCCACTGAGCTCTCCCAAGGATGAGATGAGAAAACATTTTAGAAAGCACCAGTTTCTGTATTTTGAAAATATCAAGTACTCAAAATTGTGAAATAAACTCTAAGGGGACCCAGAAGCCTACAGGAATGACTGTTTCAAGATGAATTGTACCTTGAGCCTGAGGAATGAGCCGATGAAGCGGTTCTAGTGATAAGATTCTGAGGAAGGGGAGTTACTATTATGTTGCATCTAACTCTGTCTGAGCAGAGGCTGGAAAGAAGCACACATACGAACTGACAAATCTCACTTCGTGTTCATGAACTTGGCCTTGTGAGGGGTCTTAGTGCTTCCCAGAAATCTTATTACTGTTTCCTGATCTAGGAGAGGAGTGATTTCCTCCTCTCCTAGAATAGTGTTTCATCCCCCTCTGCCCTCCTCCTTCAGTACCTCTTCTTGCCTCTTGAAGGATCACCTTGTTACTTATTTTACTTCAGATACAGAAGCAATTAGACGAGACCTTGCAGGTGTTCCCCCTGCTGTATCTGGGTTCTTGTGGCTCTGCTTCCCCTCCAGTTACTCTGGATGGTCTGTTCTTAGCTCCTATTCAAGGCTACCCCTCTAACCATGCGCTGAATCTTTTCCCCTTTCTCCTGCTCCAGCAATGAACCTCTCTTTCTCCTACAGATTTTCCTTCTTTACTGGATTATTTCCACAAAGCACAAATATTCTGTAACTTCTGCTGTCTTAAAATCTTCTTATGACCCCATGTTCCCCTCAAGCCACAGCCCCCATTCTTGTTTCTTTGGAACTCCTTCTATATCTGCAGCTTTAATGCCTGTCCTCCTTTTCTCTTAGGGACACACTACAATCAGATTTTTCCTCCCTTCCTCAACTGTAACTTCTCTTGTCACCATCACCAGTGATCTCTCCATAGCAAAACCCAGTGGTCAATTCTTGATCCTTATTTTACTAGGCCTACGTTCAGAATTTGACACAATCACTCTTGTCTCCATGAGATAGTTTCCCTGTGAGGCTTCTCAAGTACTATAATCTCCTGGCTTTTCTCCTGGCTTCTTCTCAATTTTTTTTTATTGACATTTTGTCACTTCTGTACCTGCTAATCACTGGAACATCCCAGGATTTGACCCTGTTCTCTTCTTCATTCAAACTCACTTCCTTGGTGATCTTAGTCTCATGGCTTAAATACCAATCACATGTTAATTTTGCCTAATTTCTATCTCTGGGCCAAGGCCTTCTCTTTAACTCATTTGAATATTCAACAGTGTATCAAAGCAAACGCTGGATCCTTCCGTAGGCATCTCAAACTTGTCCAAAAACAAATTCCCGGATCTTTTCCCTAATACCTGCTCTCCCTGCTGTCTCCTTCACTTCAGAAAATGGCAGTTCCATTGTTTTTCATTTCCTCAGCCCTAAACCTGTGGTGCCATCCTTGACTCCTGTCTCACAATGCCACTTATCCAGTCAACCAATCACTTTAGTCGTAGCTCGAAAATAGTCTCTGAGGGTTCCACACCTGTGGATTCAATCAACCGAGGATTGAAAATATTTTTATAAAAATTCCAGAAAATTCCCCAAAGCAGAACTTGAATTTGCTGCAAGCCAGCAACTATTTATAGAACATTTACATTGTATTAGAGATTATAAGTAATCTAGAGATGATTTAAATGTGTGGAAGGATGTGCATAGGTTATATGCAAACATGATGCCATTTTATACAGACGTGCACATCCATGGGTTTTGTATCCTCAGTGGTCCTGGAACCCATCCCTGTGGGTACCGAGAGACAACTGTATACCAGAGTTGAGCTGCTACTCACCACTTCCATAGGCTTCCCAGGTGGCGCTACTGGTAAAGCAGCTGCCAGCCACTATGTAAGAAGCAGGGTTGATCCCTGGGTTTGGAAGACCCCCTGGAGTAGGATATGGAACCCACACCAGTGTTTTTGCTGGGACACAGGAGCCTGGCAGGCTACAGTCCACGGGGTGGCAAAGAGTGAGACACAGTGGATGACTGAGCGCATCACGTTCACCGCCACCTTGTTGATCCAGGCAACCATTATCTCCTGCCTGGCCTGCAATAATCGCTTGGCAGATTTTTCTGCTTCCTCCCTAGTGCCCCTTATGTGCAAATGGAAGGTCTCTAACAGCTTCTCCTCCCTCTAATGGTAAAAGTCAGGCTCCTTAAAATGACTTCCAGGGCCCAGCATGGTCTGCCTGCATTCCCAGGCATTTCTGATCTCATCTCCATCTGTTGTTCCTCCTCCTTCCTCCTCTCCACTCCAGGTACATTGGCTTCTTGCTGTTCCTCAAACAGGCTAGTGCCACTGCTGTTTCAGGAAGGGGGATCCCTTTCAGGGCCCGAGAGTGGGCTCTCGTCTAACACTCAGAAATTAGTTGTCTGAGGAGACACAAGAGCTGATAAAGCAAGAGGTTTTATTGGAAAAGGAACCTGGGCAGAGAGCAGTGGGGTAAGGGAACCCAGGAGAACTGCTCTGCCACGTGGCTCCCAGTCTCAGGTTTTATGGTGATGGGATTAGTTTCCAGGTTGTCTTTGGCCAATCATTCTGACTCAGGGTCCTTTCTGGTGGGACACACATTGCTGAGCCAAGATGGATGACAGCNGGGTAAGGGAACCCAGGAGAACTGCTCTGCCACGTGGCTCCCAGTCTCAGGTTTTATGGTGATGGGATTAGTTTCCAGGTTGTCTTTGGCCAATCATTCTGACTCAGGGTCCTTTCTGGTGGGACACACATTGCTGAGCCAAGATGGATGACAGCGAGAAGGATTCTGGGAGGTGGAAGGACACATGGCGCCTCCTTTTGACCTTTACCGAACTCTTCCGGTTGGTGGTGGCTTACTAGTTCCGTGTTCTTTGCTGGGACCTCCTGTCGTAAAATAACTCACACACATGGTTACTATGGTGCCTGGCCAGGGTGGGCGGTTTCAGTAACACTTCCACCCCTTGAAAGCCCTTGCCCTCCATCCATAGGCCTTCCTCCCCATCTCCTTCAGCTCTTGGCTCTGACGCCACCTTTCAGAGAGGGTTTCTCTGACCACTCTGTGTACAACTGTATTCCTCCATGCCCACCTGGCATTCACTACTTCCCTTTCCTGTCTTTGGTCTATAGCACTCCTCACCATTTAACATAATAATTTTCTAAAAGGTTTTTTTTTGATGTGGATCATTTCTAAAGTCTTTATTGACTTTGTTACAGTGCTGCTTCTGTTGTCTATGTTCTGTTTTTTTTTTTTTTTTTGGCCACAAGGCATGTGGGATCCTAGCTCCCTGACCAGGAATCTCACCTGCTTCCCTCCCAACTCAGATTCTTAATCACTGTACCAGTAGGCAGTCCATAATAACATAGTAATAGTTTTGTTTATTCATTTGTCTACCTAAATCCTAGAATGCAAACTCAACAAGGGCAGGTTTTTCCTCTTTTATCCTCTACAATTTCCTTAGCAGCAAATACTTTTTGAATAAATTTTGATGACTTTTCTCCCTCTCTCTGATCTCAAGACTCACTTCTTCAAAAGGCTAAGAGAAGTACTTGGTAATAAGAGGACTTGAAAATTATGATGGTGATTCTAAGGGGATGGTACCTTAATACTTCCATTAATATCTAATATTCTGATTTTTCTTCTCCAGCTTAACACCAAAACATCCCCAGCAACCAACCAGGCACCTGGCCCCGAGGAAAAGGGTGAGTGGGAATGGGCTAGGAAGTTTATAGAGCAGGTAAGTATAAGGACATGAAAACAAGTAGAACTGTAAATCTGGAAGCTCCTAAAGTCAGATGTAACAGGAATAAGAACGTGATAAGTGAAACAAAGCACTAGTTTAGGACCACTATATCTATAGGCTTCCTTCTACTTTTTTCCTAAGAAGTAAACCTACCAGTATTTACTCTTTGATTTTAGAAACTGGCTCTGGAATGCTTGGAAAGAGGCACACAGTGATAGGAAGAAACTCATCAAATAATCCCAGACTCTGTCTCAATCAGAACTTGAGAGAAAGCTGGGGAAAGAGAGTGCAGTCTGGTACTCTGAATTGTTGCTGTTTAGTCGCTAAGTCGTGTCTGACTCTTCGCGACACCATGGACTGTATCCCACCAGGCTCCTCTGTCCATGGGATTTCCCAGGCAAGAATATTGGATTGGGTTGCCATTTCCTTCTCCAGGGGATCTTCCCAACCCAGGGATCAAACTGGCATCTCCTACATTGGCAGGCGGATTCTTTACCACTGGGCCACCAAGAAAGCATTTAGCAATAAGTGATGACAGAAGACATTTGTCATCTTGGTTTAAGAGTCGCAAAGCTCCTGAGTAATCACTATAACCAATGCTCAGCCCAGGCACCCTGACTCAAGCTCCTAGGAGATTATTAGACATTTTGTGTCCTCGCAAAGGTTGGGGCCTCACACAGTCTAAGCAGAAAATGGACTTTAACCACTGTATTTGGGGCCTGGGGAAAAGGGCTGGGGCCCTTTCCTCATTAATGAAACTCTCAAATGTCTGCAGGGAAAGCTGGCAGTGCCAAGAAGACTGAGGATGAGGAAGAGGAGATTGACATTGATCTGACGGCACCAGAAACAGAGAAGGCTGCCCTTGCTATTCAGGGCAAGTTCCGGCGATTCCAGAAAAGGAAAAAGGATCCCAGCTCCTGAAAAACCAGCCTTACCCTCTCCTTACGCTCTGCTCCCTTCCCTCTCCTTTCCCACAGGTCTGACTCCCATGTGTCTTTGTCTCTGTTCCACTAGCCTCTCATAGAGGCAAGTTCAACCCTTATACGTTATTTATTCCAGCCCCTCAAGCCATTGTCATTGTAGAGGCGCAAGGAATACAGGCAAGATGAAGAATTTAATAGGCAGCCACTTGTCTAAGGGGGGACCATTTTCTCCTGGAGATACAGCCAGTATCTTGATCAGTACCTATCCCTGCCCTATGAGGTTGAAGAGCAAGAGGATTTCAGGTTGAGAGAGGGACCCCTGATAATGTGGGAGGGAGGGGAATGCCTTCAGAGTAGGGTGCCCAGTGGTGGGGCATATACAGTGTTCCACTGGTTACAGACGTTTCATTTCAGTTAGCATCTTTTCCCCTTCACATCCTTCTCATCAGCACCTCAGCTCCCCTCCTATGTACTAAGCCACAGTGGGAACTGGAGCCTCCCTTTCCCCTAGGCAGACCTAAATCAAGCTGCTTCCACGTTAGTGCATGCTGAGTCGATTAGTTCAAAGGNCGTTTCATTTCAGTTAGCATCTTTTCCCCTTCACATCCTTCTCATCAGCACCTCAGCTCCCCTCCTATGTACTAAGCCACAGTGGGAACTGGAGCCTCCCTTTCCCCTAGGCAGACCTAAATCAAGCTGCTTCCACGTTAGTGCATGCTGAGTCGATTAGTTCAAAGGATGGGAGACTGGGACAAGGAACAACTTCCTTCATCATGTTAGTCGAGAACCATAAGGGGCAGACGTGCAAGAGGTTCAAGGGGCCACAGGCAGGGAAATGGGAAGATTCGGGAAGGAAAGAAAAATGGAGGAGGAGATCCCTAAAGATACAAGTTACTGCTGGTAAAGGTGTACTATGTAAAGGATTCTTGGGGCTTTGCTAACCTGCCTACCTCTAACGCCTCGCGTCTAGATGCCCTCAGAGGCCACACAAATCAAGTGACCCCTATAGTTCCCACCTGCCTCATGGTGGAGTCAGAGCAGAGTTGGAATAACCATTCTATATGATTTTAGCATGTGTAATAATTATGAAAACAATAAAAAAAAAAACCCTCAAGTGGAGCCGTTTGACCTCTACTTCTATACTTTTCTCTGGAGGAATATGAAGGTAAGTCTGAGCTGGCCTCAGGGAGGTGGTAGAGCCACCGCACAGATGCCACGGGGGCTCGCGAAACTGATGCTGGCTGAGAATTTGCAGACTGAAGCCCCTCCTACCTTCTTTCCCTGACCTTGTCCTCACCTTGATTCACCACCCACAGTGCCTTTATCTGCTGCTGTTGCCACCCCCGGAGTACACCTGCAAGGGTGCTTGCCTCCTTCTCTTTCCCCTTCCAGCTCAGTGTATGCTTGGTGGATCTGCCTCTGGAAACAAACCCCATCTTCTTCGCTCCCTATCCCCGAATGACCTGTGCTAACTGTCCCTCCTCACCTCCCATTGTTTTATCAAACTTAGGAGAAGAAGTAGATGAGTCTGGGTCAATAGAGAGCAGCACTCTCACCCTGAAGATGTTAAACTATGAAAAAAATGATGGCTTACATTGCTGAGAAAGGAACTCTATATATTGTAACTGGAAGACAAATGCCTAAAGATCAAACAAGGAACACTTCTTTCTCCTGTTCTCCTCACTTCTTAGTATTGATTTAAGAATATAGAAGTTGAGGGACTTCCCTGGTAGCTTAGTGGCTAAGACTCTGAGCTTTCAATGCAGGGGGCCTGAGTTTGATTCCTGGGCAGGGAACTAGATCCCACATGCTGTAACTAAAGGTCCTGAGTGCTGCAGCTAAGACCTGGAACAGCCAAAAATAAAAAGAACACAGAGGTTGAAACCATGCACAGCTCTGAGTAGGAAGCAAGGAACAATATCTCTGGAAGGCAACCTATATCCCAAAGTTTATCCATACCTAACAATTCATTTTGGGCTTCCCTAGTGGCTCAGATGGGAAGGAATCTATCTGCCTGCAATGCTAGAGACCTGGGTTCAATCCCTAGGTCAGGGAGATCCCTTGGAGAAGGGAATGGCGACCAGTCCAGTATTCTTGCCTGGAGAATCCCAGGCACAGAGGAGCCTAGTGGGCTATAGTCCATGGGGTCACAAAGAGTCAGACACAACTAAGTGACTAACACTTTCACAACAACCCATTTTACATTTGAAATCTGTTCTGAGTGCAGTATAACAGTGATGGTGGCTTTTAGTCCGGGACTCAGGTGAGCTGCCATCTATGGGGTCACATAGCGTTGGACACGACTGAAGCGACTTAGCAGCAGCAGGGCCAAATAAAAGAATGACCTCATTGTCACACCCAGTGTGTGTCCAGTATGTCCTGGTAAAACAGGAGGACTTCCTGTTTTGTTTCATGGACACAAGATGGGGATAGAATATTCTGCACCTTGGTCTTCCCCTGTGGACACTGAAATAAAACAGGTGTTTCCTGTTCCTGGTGACACAGACTTCTGAGAGTCGACTGTCTGCTGTGCTTAGTCACTCAGTTGTATCTGACTGTGTGACCCCATGGACTGTAGTCCTTGAGGCTCCTCTGTCCATGGAATTTTCCAGGCAAGAATACTGGAGTTGGTTGCCATTTCGTATTCCAGGGGATCTTCCCGACCTAGGGAAAGGGGATCCCCCTGACCTGCATTTCTTTGTCTCCTGCATTGGCAGCTGGATTCTTCATCACTGCGCCACCTGGGAAGCCCAGGTGGAAAGTAGAGAGTTGACCGCTGCTGAGCAGTGGTGGCGTTCTCTGGCACTGGCGCTCCCTTGTAGGCTCGCCACTTGGAGGATATCTACTGATTTGTTTTTTTACCACGTTGATCTGGAGCATGGTGCTGAAATGAATTTTTTCCCCCTTCACCACTGCCTGCTCCAGAGTATTACGCTTGCCCTCATGCATGTTTGTTTTTTTTATTTTAAAATTAATTTATTTTTGGCTGTGCCAGGTCTTTGTTGCTGCGCNTTGATCTGGAGCATGGTGCTGAAATGAATTTTTTCCCCCTTCACCACTGCCTGCTCCAGAGTATTACGCTTGCCCTCATGCATGTTTGTTTTTTTTATTTTAAAATTAATTTATTTTTGGCTGTGCCAGGTCTTTGTTGCTGCGCTCGGGCTTCCTCTAGCTGAGGCGAGTGGAGGCTGCTCTCTAGTTGTGGGGCGTGGGCTTCTCTTGTGGAGCACAGGCTCTAGGCAGTAGCGGCGGCATGTAAGCTCTAGAGCTCAGGCTCAGTCACTGTGGCTCGTGGGCTTAGTTGCCCTGTGACATGTGGAATCTTCCTGGACCAGGAATCGAACCCATGTCCCCTGCATTGGCAGGGGGATTCCAAACCACTGGACCACCAGGGAAGTCCTCATGCATGTTTTAAAGAAAGGGCATGGTAGCAAAACATAATCTGTTGCTTTGGGAAAGATAGTTCAAACTGGAAAGAAAGATTTAGGCAGCTTTTGCTAAACAAGTGGCAGTTCCCATAAAAGTTCTGAAAGGTGCCTTCTATCTGCCCAGGCTACTTACTTCCACCATGGAGCCCTCAGATTGAGCCTCTCCTCTCTGACATATTCTTGGGGCCCTAGAATTCTGTCTCTCTGCCCTCTAATTCCTACTACTGGAAACATGATCCTTCAGTCCTAATCACTGAGGAATTATTCCTGAGTGCTTTGTTTTGTGGAGCAAAACCTGCAAGTTCTTC
The DNA here is from genome assembly GCA_006410615.1 of Neotragus moschatus. NCBI lineage: Eukaryota > Metazoa > Chordata > Mammalia > Artiodactyla > Bovidae > Neotragus > Neotragus moschatus. The sequence continues at coordinate 10,298 of SJYA01000504.1, forward strand.
GAGGGATTGGTGAACGCTTTTATAAGTGGTTAGGTAGAAGACACACACATTAGAAACAGTCAAAGAGGAAAGCAAATGCAGCTATCACACCTGTATCACTGAAAACTCTTTTGGTGTTTTTTCAGTTGTGTAGGAGTAGGAGCTGAGAGTTGAGCCCTGACAAAAGTGGAAGGCTGGAGATCTGAGCAAGGGCTACTTGCAGATATGTACCCACACCCCAGACTTGAGGTGAAAGTCTTGGGAGAAAGTCAAGTAACCAAAGGGACAAGGATTCTGCTTCCCTGGACAACCAACTTTCAGGGACTTGGTGTCATTGCTGGGTAGGACTCTTCCCCTCTCCTTGAACTTGCCCCAGTACAGAGCCAGCTTTCCTACTATGATCTCTTCCGTCATTTGCTGTTACAAGGAACCCCTGTTCTATTGTCCTTTTTGGAAGTTCCTTCCTGTCCACCTCTGCCTCTCTCTGTCTGCCCTTCTTGTCCTTGCTGAGTTTTCTCTGTTTCTGGAGTTGTTTTCAAAGGGGGTGGCTCCTGGCAGCCTCTTTGTTCCTGCTGCCCTCATGTCTGAGCACTGGTCCTCACTGGAATCACTGTCCAGGGAGTTGCTGTCTTCCAGTGTTAATCCCTGCTCTCCGTGCCTCTGAAAATGGAGGCTTTGGGGGTCAGGTAGTTTGTTGAGACAGACATCACTGGTACCTTCCATTCTGGCTGTTTGGGGAGAGGGGCAGTCCTGACTCCAGATCTGCAAAGGCAGAAAGTCACAATCCACAGATGGACAGAAAGTCAACCTGTGTACAAGGCTGCAGGAAATGCTTCTGCATTCCCTCTTGGACTACTTCCCTCCTCCAGGCACTGGGCTGGGGTGACATTGACAGCCCTCCCTCCTGCTAAGCATTTTGGTCTCCCCTTATTAGACTATTACTACTGCTACTACAAATAGGCCTTTCTTAGTCCCTGACCACCTAGATCTTTAAGAATGAAGCAAGAGAGCCTTCTTCGCTAGATCACCTAAGTATTCTTACCTACACATAATGTTCTGTTAACATAGGTTTCTTCGTAGTGTCTTTAGGGATGTTCAACCCCCAAGTTGGGGTAACTCCATAGCTTTATGCCTCAGGGCATGAATGGTGATGATCATAGTAACATCTAGATTTGGAAAGCACTGTGTGCCAGACCCTATTCCAAGTAGTTTTACATATGTAAACCCATCTAATTCTTACAACCCTATGACATATTATTCTCTTTTACACACAAGGAAACTGAGACCCAGAGAAATTAAATAACCTTCCCAAAGCAAGTGAATAAGAGAGTTACAATCAGAACTCAGGTAGTCTGTCTCCAGAATCTGTCTTCTTCATACCACCTTGATNTTTACATATGTAAACCCATCTAATTCTTACAACCCTATGACATATTATTCTCTTTTACACACAAGGAAACTGAGACCCAGAGAAATTAAATAACCTTCCCAAAGCAAGTGAATAAGAGAGTTACAATCAGAACTCAGGTAGTCTGTCTCCAGAATCTGTCTTCTTCATACCACCTTGATGAAGGTGAGTGAAGGGTAGAGACCTTGGTTATTAAGGATGTTGTCTAGCCTAATACAGAGGGTAGAGGGGGCCAAGTTGCCCCTAGCTGAGCCTAGGCGTACCTACTTTGTCCTTCACAGCCCACATAAGATCTAGACCCTCTCAATCCCTGATATTTCTAGAGAACCACCAGCTCTGGTTTTACCTGATTGTTCTGCCAAACTCCCCCCAGAGTTCTATCACTGGCTTGATCTCATCCAGCTGCCTCTCCTGGTATTCCAAGGAACACAGGGGAAGGTTCTCTGGAATTAAAAGTGGTTTGAAGTGAAATGAAAAGAGAAATGGGGCTCAGAACTTGGGAGGCAGGGCTGACATGAATGCTCAGAAAGGAGGAAAGGTCAACAGACTCACATTAGGATACAAAGGTGGATAGAAGGGACCTCCCTGGTGGTCCAGTGGTTGAGAATCTGCCCTTCAATGCAGGGGATGCGGGTTCAATCCCTGGTCAGGGAACTAAGATCCCACATGCTTCAGGGCATCTGAGCCTATGAGCTGCAACTAGAGCCCCAATGTTATGCCACAACTCAGACCCGCTGAAGCAAAAAATAAATATATATATATATTTAAAAGGCAAATAGACGTGGGCATTATGAAATGAAATCAGACTGTAACTCCTAGGATGGCGCTGCTGCTACTGCTAAGTCGCTTCAGTCATGTCCGATTCTGTGCGACCCCAGAGACAGCAGCCCACCAGGCTCCCCCGTCCCTGGGATTCTCCAGGCAAGAACACTGGAGTGGGTTGCCATTTCCTTCTCCAATGCATGAAAGTGAAAAGTGAAAGTGAAGTCACTCAGTCATGCCCGACTCTTAGCGACCCCATGGACTACAGCCTACCAGGCTCCTTCGTCCATGGGATTTTCCAAGCAAGAGTACTGGAGGGCACTAGGTCTCACTTACTCCCCAAGCCAACAGGAGGATGTACTGCCCTCTAGGGGGTGTTCTGGAAATCCATGGGGGTATTTTTCGATTGTCATGCTATATTGGGGGGTGGGGTGGGGATGGGTAGGATTTCGTGGTTTTGAGTGCTCAGGAGCAAAAGATATTATAGCCTGGATAGTAACCTGCAATAACCAGGATAGTGCTGCACAAGGTAAAATTGTCCCATGTCCCACATGTCCTTTAAAAATATCATTGAGGACTCCCCTGGTGGTACAGTGGGTAAGAATCCACCTGCCAATGCAGGGGGCAGGGGTTTGGTCCTTTGTCTGGGAAGATTCCACGTACTAGGGAGCAATTAAGCCTGTGCGCCACAACTACTGAGCCCACACTCCAGAGCCCACGAGCTGCAACTTCTAAAGTCTGCACGCCTAGAGCCTGTGCTCTGCAACAAGAGAAGCCACCGCAGTGAGAAGCCTGTGCACTGCAGTGAACAGTCGCCCCCTCTCACCACAATTAGAGAAATCCCTTGCATCAGTGAAGACCCAGCACAACCAAAAATAAGCAAATAAATAAAATTATTTAAAAAGTAAATAAAAATGACATTGGATATTAATGTGAAAAACCTGTTAGAATTTGAGTGCACCTAGAATCCAACCTGATTTTACATATAAACACAAAGTACTTTTTGCACCATTTTAAATATTGAATTTCCCAGAAATGCAACTAAAATACAGATTGAGGGGATTTATAATTTGTTTTGCTCAGAACTTTACCATGAATTGCTTACCATTTCAGAAATCTATGTCATCATCAAGAGCGCTGCTTCTAGTATCTGAGTCACCGATGCCTGTGCAAGCCCAACCGCTGGCATTTGTTGCTGTTGTATTCGCAGTGATTCTACATGTAGGTTCAGGCCTCTGACTACTACATTATATGCTTCCAGTCTAGTTATGGCTGAATATTACATATGAAAATATTTAGAATACTATTATAAGTTAGTTTTTATTTCACCTTTATATTATGGTTAGAGTATTATGTTTACCTTCTAAAATTATGTTTATAGTTTCTATTATATACATATATCATTTCCGGGTAATAAAAGGGACACTGGGTCTGAGGGGTTTGGGAACTCTTGCTCTAAAGTTTTGAAGAGCCATGCCCAGCACTAGCCGGAAGATTCAGGAATTCGTCTTCTTCCTGCCTCCAGCCCCTTTCTCTCTAAAAAAGCCCCCTGAACCTTGCTGCCAAGCTGTAAGTTAGGGCTGGACACTCAGAGCGAGACCACAGGATAAACAGCGGGGGCTCCTCTGGAAGCCACACTTACTGCCCGGAAAGGAAAGCCTTGGCAGGATCACGTCTGCGTGATGACGATGTCTGAATGATAAAGCAGACAGCCGTAGACAGAGATCTAACCTGCGGGTGAGTTAGGCCCTCTTGCCTGAGAGTGCATTGGGTGAGAGGTCCCCCACTTGCTTCGCTGAACAGAGGAAGAAAAAGGAGGAAGAGGATGGATGACTAGGAACTAACATGGGTGGAGCTTCTACTCCATGCCAAGTACTTAGTGGTATTGTTTATTTATATTTTCAATTTCTTCTTTTAAATGCACCATAGGGTAGATATCAACTTAACAAAACTCAAGGTTCTGCAGTCAGGTGATTTGTCCCAGGTCACGGAGAGCCACAGCAGGAATTAAAGCAGGACTGGTTTGATCTCTGTTTTAGATCTTCCCCAAAACAGGGATGAGTTCCTTCTTTAGACAATTCCTGATTTTTGGTTCTTTTAGAATAAGCAAAAAGATTTAAGTGAATCAGAGATTCTGCTGAATTTTTACTCTATCCTAAAGCAATGGTAAAGAATATTCACACACATCACTTCAGCGTCTAAGACTTCTCTCTCTCACTGTGTACGCACACATCTGCTAAGATGTAGACTCCCTGCTTTTGTTGGGGAGACCACACATGTAGCTTCACTTACACTAGGTGATGCTTCCTGAGGACAAGGTGTTCTGATCCCTTTTCCTTCTTGTGTGTCCCTAACCAGGAGGAAGGAAAGCCAATAAAAACTCCACAGTCTCACAGAGCCTGGCTCAATGGACAAGCTACTCTCTGCTCTTCATCTAATTTCTCACAAGAACTTTGCAAACATTACATGTTCTATTTATCTCAATACATCAAAACTGTCTTCTGGGACTTCCCTGGTGGTTCACTAGCTAAGATTTACTCTCCCAATTCAGGGCGGCCCAGGTTCAATCATTGGACAGGGAATTAGATCTCATAGGCTGCAACTAATGCTTCAGCATGCTGCAACTAAGACCCAGTGGAGCCAAATAAATAAGTGAATATTTGTAACAACAACAACAACAAACTAACTTCTGGGAAGAAATATATAACATAGATTTTAGTATAACCCGTCCCACCACCAAGCTTTATTGATACATAATATCGTGTAAGTTTAAGGTATACAGCATGAGGATTAGACACATTTCTAAATCACAAAGTGACTACCACCATAGTATTAGCTACTACTATATATCATCATGTAATTACCAATTTTTTTTTTTACCAATTCTTTTTTTATGCTGAGAAATTTAAGATCTACTCTCTTAGCAACATTCAGGTATATGATACAGTATTATTAGCTATTATCAGCATGTTGTACATTTGATCCCTGAACTTGTAATCTTATCGATACATTGGTATAACTTATTTATCTGTTTTTGGCTGCGCTCTGTCTTTGTTGCGGCGGGGGCTTTCTCTAGCTGTGGCAGGGGTGGGGAGGATATGGTGCTTTGTGGTGCACTGGTTTTTCGTTGTTATGGCTTCTCCTGTTGCAAAGCGCAGGCTCTAGAGTGTGCAGGCTTCGGGAGTTGCAGCACCCAGGCTCAGTAGTTGCGGCTGGCACGCTCCAAGACTCAGTAGTTGTAGTGCACTGGCTTAGCTGCCCCGAAGCATGAGAGATCTTCCTGGACCAAGGATCTAACCCATGTCCCCTGCACAGGCAGCCGTATTCTTAAGAAGTTATACCAGGACTTCCCTGGTGATCCAATAATTAATAGTCATATTTGTTAATTCCATTTTTCTAAGAGAAGAGTACACTAAATTACATGGTGAATATTAGGAGGGCTTCAGGATTTAAAAGATAAATATAACTTAAAGTCTTCCAGATGACTTCAAAGTTGAGTGCCCAATATATCAATAGTAAAGGCCAATACTGAGTCCCTGACATGTACTATTTCTTGTGGGGATCAGCCAGATATTTGCTGTCAAGTTTATTATATTGGATTTCTTTCTTCGTGGAGAGGGCGTAGATTTATCTTTACTGAAACAGGCACATTTTGGACATGAGTTTGCCTTCTTTGCTCAAAATGCCAGCCTCAGCATTGGTAGATTCACAGATGTGCCTTATTCATAGTTACGGCATTCCCCATAGCACTGTGTCCAATCAAGGAACTTACTTCACAGCAAAGGAAATGTACATGTGCTCTCAATTAAGTGATCTCTCCATGTACTCCATCTGAAAGCAGATGTTTATTTTATTTTTATTTTTTTTTTTTATTTTGTACAGATGTTTATTTTAAATGTGGAATGGTTTACTGAAGAGTCACAGCAACAATTGGGAGACAATTCTCTGAAAGTACGAAGTTCTTTCTTACAAGATGTGATATAAGCTTTGAATCAGGGATGATTACACAATGTTGTCTCCCTCATGGCCAGAATATAAGGGTTCTGGCATCAGGGGGCTGAAAGTGGGGGTGGCTCTTTCACTATTATACCTAATAATCCACTTACAGAATTTTTGTATTTTCTAGAAACTTTGAGCTCTGCTGGTTTGGAGAACTTGGGCTCCAAAACGAGAATGCTTCTACCACTAGACACTATGGTTCCACTGAATTAGAAAAATCTGCCACCTAGTCATTTGGAGGTCTATATATTACTGAATCAACAAGCAAAGAAAAAAGTGATTGCTTGGCTGGCTGATGTGATTGATCCTGATTCCCCATGGGAGATTGGGATGCTGCTACACAATGAGAGAAGGAGAGCATTTCTGGAACCCAGGAGAGTCTCTGGGGCACTTCCTTGCCTAGCAGTAAAGGTTAACATAGCAACTGAAGGGGAAAAAAAAGGCAGCATAGACTTTGAGTCGGCAATGGAAGCTTTGATCATTCTATCACGCAAAGAACCCTGACTGTCTGAAGTTCTGGCTGAAGACACGGGAAATATGAAATGAGTAGTGGAAGTGGTTCAAAGATGTCAATTATGGGTTCTTAACCAATTACAGAAATGAGGGCTGTTGTAACTTAGCATATTTTCTATTTGTTTGTTCTAGGTGTTTGTCTAAGTAACCATTGTATTCCTCTCTCCCTTTCTTCCCGTTTTTGTTAGTATACGAGTTGTTGGAAGTGAACTTCCCAATTCAGTCTTCTTAAAAATTCTTGTTTTTGGCCCTGTTGGGTCTTTGTTGCTGCACCTGGGTTTTCTCTGGTTGCCTCGAGTGGGGCTGCTCTTTAGTTGTTGTGCGTAGGCTTCTTGCTCTGGTTGCCTTCTCTCATTGTGTAGCATGGGTTTTAGAGTGTGCAGGCTCAGTAGTTGTGGCGGCTGGGCTTAGTTGTCCCAAAGCATGTGGAATCTTCCTGGACCAGGGATTGAATCTGTGTCCCCTGCATTGGCAGACATATTCTTTACCACTGGACCACCAGGGAAGTCCCTAGTGTTTCTCTTTAAAAAAAAAAAATTATTTATTTATTTGACTGTGTTGGTTCTTAGCTGCAGCATGCAGGAGCTTCGTTATGTCAGGCAGGATCTTTTGTTGCAGTACCTGGACTCTTGCTGTGGCAGGCAGGGTCCAGAGCACGTGGGTTCAGTAGCTCCAGGGCATGTGGGATCTTAGTCCTCAACCAGGGATCAGACCTGCATCCCTTGCATTGCAAGGCGGATTCTTAACCACTGGGAAGTCCCACACAATTTAGTCTTTTTTAAAAAAATATTTGTTTATTTGGCAGCACTGGGCCTTAGTTGTGGCGTATGGGATCTAGTTTCCTTCCAGGCCCCCTGCATTGGGAGCATGGAGTCTTAGCCACTGGACTACCAGGAAAGTCCCTACCATTTAGTCTTTAGATAACAAAGAATTCAGTGGGACTCTGAGTTTGATGAGTAACTAATATAGCCAGAGAAGAACACGATGACTGGTGGCCTGTTTGAGGAACTGTGAGAAACTCTGGGTGTAGTCTGACTACACCTCAATTCTGCAACTTCACTCCCACTCATAAATGTCTAGTTTCTTAGATGTTTTAAGACACAGCAGGCAAGACAGAGTATGGTAAGAGTGGTCAAGCAGGCAAGGAAATGAAAGTGGTAAGAATTCAGGCTCTATCTAAAGGGAAAAAAACAACTTTCAGTTCAGCATGATTGTTGCCCTGTGATGCCAAGTGTGGCTTTATATAAACAAACACATCATGTGGGCCAAACAAAAAGATGTCTTTCTGGCTGTTTCGATCTCTACTTTAAAATTAAGTCGCATGTGCTGTGCTAAGGCATATCCAGCTCTTTGTGGCCCTATGGACTGTAGCCTGCCAAGCTCTTCTGTCCATGGAACTTTCCAGGCAAGAATATTGGAGTGGGGTGCCATTTCTATTCCAGGGAATCTTCCCGACCCAAAGGTCAAACCCAGGTCTCTTGCATATCCTGCGTTGGCAGGCAGATTATTTACTGCTAGTGCAACCTGGGAAGCTGCATCTCCCAAGTGTGTGTGTGTGTTGGTTATTCAGTCATGTCCAACTCTTTGTGACCCCATGGACTGTAGCCGGCCACGCTCCTCTGTTCATGAGATTCTCCAGGCAAGAGTACTGGAGTGGGTCGCCATTCCCTTCTCCAGGGGATCTTCCTGACCCAGGGATCGAACCTGGGTCTCCCTCATTTGAGGCAAAATCTTTACCATCTGAACCACCAGGGAAGCCAAAGAAGTAGGGGTAAAGCCATGCGAGTGTGTTTCAAAAACGCCAAGTGATGAAGTGTCATCAAAAAGAGGAAGTGGCAACTAATGTCAAATGCTGCCAAACAGATGAGAAGGGCTGAAAAATGACTATCATACTTGGCGAAATGGTCATCACTCGTGCCCTTCGACAGGAGCGATTTCAGTAGACTGGGGGACAGAGGGTTGAAGAGAGAATGGGAGGTTGGAGACAGTGCCCTAGACTTGTCCAAGCAGCTTTGCTATAGAGGGAAGCAGAGAAATGGGACAGTAGCAGGAGATGGGAATAATGGAGATCCTAGATTATTATGTGAAGAAGTGCAAATACGTTTGCACTGTATTTTTCTCCATGGTTACCAACTGTCTTTTGGTTTCATTTATAATATATTCTGCCTTTAAAGAGGTTCAAGATTTCTTGAACTTCCTTTAAGATTTTTACATTTTTTTTCATGTACTTCCTTTAAGATTTTACTTCCCTTAAGATAAAGGCCCTTATTTAAAGACCTTTCCCATTTGAAGATTAAATGAATATGCTTATCTCCTTCAGATTCTTGTATTTTATTTCATAACATTTGGGTTTTATTTTTATATATGATGTAAGATAAAGATTTTACTTTGTTTTCTTCTAGACATATGTCAATATAACAATATTTTTGATTAAATAATCCATTCAATTACCACTGAACTGGAATGTTATTTTTATAGTATAGTATGTTCCCACACTTATATGCATTTCTGAACTCTGCATTCTGGTTCACTGATAAAGGCTATTTATCTTAGATAGTCTCAACTTTATTGAGTTGTGACTAAGATTCCTCTATCTCCCTGAAAAAAGCTATATTGACTCTGTTAACTTTTATTTTATCAAAACATTGTAGTAAAATACATTTACCATAAAATTTACCTCTTAATCATTTTAAGTGTATAGTTCAGTGGTATTAAGTACATTCCTAATGTGTGCAACTCATCATCTTGTAAAAGTGAGACTCTGTCCTAATTAAACAGTAACTGCCCATTCTCCCATTTCTCCAGCCCCTGACAACTACCATTCTACTTTCTGTCTCTATGATTGTGACTATGATAAGTAACTCATATAAGTAGAATCACAGTATTTGTCTTTTTATGGCTGGCTTATTTCACTTAACATAATGTCCTTAAGTTCACTCATGTTGTAGCATGTGTTAGAATTTTATTTCTTTTTACAGCCGAGTAATATCCCATTGTATGCATAGATATACCACATTTTGCTTAGTCATCATTTGTCCATGGACTTTTGGGCTGCTTGCACATTTCAGCCATTGTGAACAATGCCACCAAGAACACGGCTGTACTAATAAACATATCAAGAGTCTGCTTTTAATTTTTTTTAAGATATATACCCAAAAATGGAACTGCTGGATAATATGGTAATTTTATATTTAATTTTCTTTAGGAACTTCCTACTTTCCACAGAGGCTGTATCATTTTACAACCCCACAAACAGTACACAAGGATTCCAACTTCTCTACGCCCTTGTCAATACTTTGTTTTGTTTTTGAAGGCAGCTATCCTTATGGGTATGAGGTGGTATCTCATTATAGTTTTGATTTGTATTTGCCTAATAGACTCTATTGGGCTTCCTTGGTGGCTCAGAGGTTAAAGCTTCTGCCTGCAATGCAACGCTGCCTGCCTGCAACCCAGGGAGACGTGGGTTCGATCCCTGGGTCGGGAAGATCCCCTGGAGAAGGAAATGGCAACCCACTCCAGTATTCTTGCCTGGAGAATCCTATGGACGGAGGAGCTTGGTGGGCTACAGTCCACGCTGTCACAAAGAGTCGGACACGACTGAATGACTTCACTTTCACTTTTTCACTTTCAATAGAATCTATTGGGCTTGCCAGGTGGCACTAGTGGTACAGAACCCACCTCCCAATGCAGGAGACATAAGAGATAGAGGTTTGATAGGGAAGATCCACTGGAGGTGGGGGCATGGCAGCTCACTCCAGCATTTTTGCCTGGAGAATCCTGTCGACAGAGGAGCCTAGCGGGCTACAGTCCATAGGGTTGCAAAGAGTTGGACGTGACTGAAATGACTTTGCATGCATACACAATGGAATCCATTAGCTTTTACATTAAAATGAATTTGGGTTAATTTTCCTTTTAAGAGAAATGGAAGGCAGCCCTTGAAATAAATGGAAGCACTAAGGGTTTTGCAAAACTGCTATTAAAAATCTTTTATTTAACCTCTTAACAAGGTGAAGAAATGACTTATGAGACTCGGGTTTTTTGCCATCAGTAACCACCAAGGGAAAAAGATACATATCTGTTTTTCCATAATTATTTAAGTATTAATGGTGTGCCTAAATTAGCATGCCAACAAACTAGCTAATGAGCTATTAATAGCATACCTGAAATGCAACAACAAAACAAAACAGTGTGTGCATGAGTTTATATGAGTGAATGAAATTAGTGCTAGCTTGTAAACTGTAATCCGTTAGGCAAGATTGAAAAACATCTGTAAAGGACTGATCCTTAATATCTTTGTTGTGTATCAATTTATAAGTCACAAAGATTTCCATACACAGCATGGAATCATGTGATTCTTACAAAAATCCTGAGCTGGTATCATTATCTCAGTTGTTTACAAATGCAGAAACAGGCTTACTTAAATCAAGTAACTAGCCCTGGGTCACACAACTTGTGAGTGGCTGAGATATTTTAAGAATACAGTTTGGTGAAGAGGGAATCTGTTATAACCCATGTAAACGCAGAGACTGACACACAGTTTAGCACATAGTACAAACTCACTGGATATTTGTTGAATATACGACTATGTCTTGTGAGTCTGTTTCACAGTTCTTTCCACGAGACTATGTAACCCCATATCATGAAATCAAATTCTTAAAAACTGAAATCAGCTGGAGAAGAGTAGGACTGGGGATTAGAGGCAGGAATTACTCCCAGGAGAATGAGGAAACTGGAGATGGAGGCAGCAGCTTCTGGAAATGTCAGTGTTTATTAAACATTTAAGGACATTTGGGGGGGGGGGGTTGAGAAGAAATATACAGGATGTAGAAAAATCCTAAGAATCCCCTGTGGCTGGGAATGCAACCTCTTCCCTGTCCCCCTACTTCCCATTTGTTTTTTCTGCTTTTTCTTTGGTTATTTAAAAGCTATTTCTTAAGGCTCATTTGCCCCTTCCTCAACCCCTGACCTGTGAGGATACTTTGTCTCCCTCTCTCCATTCCCGTCACCTTGAGTCCCAGAACAGTGCTCCAGAGTGGTCAGGGGGCACCATTCCTGTAGCTGAGGTTTGAGGATCAGGAGCCCCTCTGCTTGGGCTGGCTCTCCATTAAGGATTTAAGGTGGGGGGGCGGTGGTGGTGAAGAATTTCAAAAGCCACATGACGTCATTGGTACTCAGTCATGGGGGTAGGGTAGAGCGTGGGCACAGGTAAACAAACAAACGAAGAATGGATTAAAAAATAAAAAATAACTAACAACCTAAATAAGCCCTGAAGGAGAGTCTGATCTGGGTGACCTGGGTGTTAGCTGGGAGGGTAGAGTACGGTGCTCGGCCACCTGAAGGAGGGGAGGGAAGGTCAGAAAGAAGAGAGCCAGGGGACAGGCTAGCTGGTGCAGGGGGTCGAAACGTCAGGTGGCCTGGATTTGAGGCAGGGGTATCAAGGTCCCTTTCTTCTCGGCGCCAGAGGAACAGGCACCAAACACACAGTCCTTGGGGCAAGTGAAAGATAGGATGGGGGCCTGGGCTTCCAGAAAGCCAGGGGGTGAAAGGGGGGAGAATATGAAGTGCCTGGGTAATGAAGTCTGGAATGAAACTTACATCTCAAAAGGAAGTGAGGGCAGGGCAGGGCTGGGGAGCTAAGGAGGAAAGCACCTACACGGGGGATAGAGGACCGGAGGTCCTCCTGCTCTGGCAGGGCCTTGGGAGGGGGTGATCACTTTTCTGAGTCCAGGCCCATCATGTTCTTGAGGGCGTTCTTGAGGCTGGTTCTGCTGGGGGACTTGACAGCAGGCCGGAGCTCCGCGCTCTGCTCATCCTTCCGTAGCTCCATCTCGATGACCACCACCTGAGAGCCCTTGGTAGCCTCCGCCCCTAGCCCCCGACCCCCCGCCCGGCCCGCTAACCGCTATTTCTTATCCTTGCGAGACTCCCCCAACCCTTTAGTCTTCTTCTCACTGGCAGCTTTGGTGCTTCTGCTGTGGTCCAGCATGGCATACAGCACCGGCGTCTGCGGGGAGGAGCGCGTGCATCAGGGCCCCGTCGGGCAGGGCTTGACGGTTCCCAGCCCGCCCTCGACGGCTGCCTGGCGGCTTCCCAAGTCCCGCTAACCTGTCGGCCGCGCTTTGAGGAGTCCTTCGCAGTCTTGTGCAATTTGCCCTTCTCCATGGCACTGCAGGGATACGGGATGCTGCGGCTTTGGCGGCTTCCTCTTCCCATTGGCCCTCCCACCCATCGAAGTGGTCTCCGCCCAGAGACCGGGAGTAGTGGGTCGGGGAAGGGGTGTCAGGCTCTGCCCTTTACCTGAGCCTCCTCTGCAGGGCCGCCTGCCTGCGTAGCCAGCAGTACCGAATCAGGTAGAAAAGCAGCAGCGCCAACAGCACAACCCCCAGGACACCCCCGATTACGGCTCCCAGCACGACCCCGTACCTTGTAGGCACTAAACGGAGGAGGGAAAACAAGTGGGGGAAGGAGCAGAGACAGCGTCTTTGGTTCCTAGCCACACACCTATTCCCTGCGGTTGGGAATCTAAGATATCCCAACAAGGCTGCCTTCTGCCCGCTGTCCCAGAGCCTGAGCGGCATAACCCCGGGCATTTTGCCCCTTGCCCCAGCCTCTCAGCCAGGCCTGATCCCCTCTCTGAACTGCCTCCCACACTTCCGTCCCACCTCCTCTCACACCTTTTTCGAAGACATAGAGCGTGACCTGAGAGGTCTTGCCCACTATGTCTGGCGGGTTTTTGACGTCACAGGTGAAAGTGCCGTTGTCGCCATAGTCCAGGTTGTGTATGACAATGGAGCCATCCTTCCGGTGAGGGTCGCCTACCCACTCGATGCGCTCCTTGAAGGTCCCCACCTCATCGATGTAGGGTTGTCCTTTGGCGTAGTGGAAGATCTGTGAGGAATGAGGGGTGCAACGCTCGCCTCAGGGTGCGGGATTCTGGGCTGGGGAGGGAGTGTCAGCGTTCGTAGGTCCCAGTCAGGGTGACAAGATTTGCCACTTACCTTGCCAAAGTTGGGATTATGGCTCATAAACGATTTCCCCTTCCTGAGCCCAAATTCTCTTTCCTGTGGTTTTCTGAAGCCCCCTTTCTGTTATGCAATCTCAGTATTCCCCCAGGCACTCACCGAGATGGCATCACGGCCCCCTTCGGGCTGGTAGCGCCAGGTGAAGGAGAGGTCATCTGAAACCCACTCACTGGACCAGAAGGAGCAATACAGGGTCACCTGCGAGCCCACAGCACCGTGGACCTCCTTGTCTGTGTAGACCACAATGGCCTGGACAGGGGAGAGCACTGCAAACATAGAGGGGAAATCAGATGCTCATGTGGGCCCAGCAAGGCGTATAGAATGAGTGAGATCAATGGGAAGTCAAGCCTGAGTCACAGACCATAGTGAAGATTGGGGCAAAAATGAGGAATTCTGAGGCCCAGATCTCTCTGGACTAATTGAATAGAAGAGTAGAAATACTGTGTTGGCTCAAATTTTTCAGCATGTTTGACAGAGGAAATGAAATCAGCAGTACCAGAGTTCTCTGGAGGACTTTCAGACGTTGGGTTCAGTCTCCAGAATCTTACTTCGCCTTTAGATCAATATCTAATTTTTAAGCTATCCTTTAGATGCAGGCTTAATGATTTTTAAAACTNGGAATTCTGAGGCCCAGATCTCTCTGGACTAATTGAATAGAAGAGTAGAAATACTGTGTTGGCTCAAATTCTTCAGCATGTTTGACAGAGGAAATGAAATCAGTAGTACCAGAGTTCTCTGGAGGACTTTCAGACGTTGGGTTCAGTCTCCAGAATCTTACTTTGCCTTTAGATCAATATCTAATTTTTAAGCTATCCTTTAGATGCAGGCTTAATGATTTTTAAAACATTATAAATTATACAGGTAACACCATATGCATTCTTCTTATAACTATGAAAGCAGTATAGATAAAGAAAGCTAAAGTCTGTCTTGACAGCTCCCAACCAATTCCTCTTTTGTGGTCTCCTTCCATATAGAACCAATGTTAGAATTTTAATGTGTGATCATTTTCTATGTATCAGACTCAACACAAACTCAACATACACATGTATTTATAAGTAGTTGTTTTGTTCTATGAAGCTTTTTTAAAAAAACATATATTGCATTACAGTTTACTTTTTTCCTAAGAATATACGTATATAAAAGAATACAGGTATCTGGGAAGGTGTCCCACGTTGACGCCTAGCGATCAATATTATTGCTGCATAGTATTTCACAGAATGGCAAACTCAAGTTTCTTGCAGAAAAGATGAAGATAACTGGAGACTGTAAGTCTTTTTCCCTGGTCCAACTGTCCTCATTGCTGAATCCCTACTTTCCATACAATTGCTCCTGACTGGAAGGACCAGGGAGGGGAGGACCTCATAGCCCTCTCAGGGGAAGCTGGATTCAAGTACGAAACCCCTGCCGCCCCCACCCCAGCCCCAAACTCAGATGACTCTGCTTGTGAGCCCTCTGTGGTTCTGATTTGACCCTCCTCACCCTCCTTCTGACCATTCTGGCCCAGTGCCACTCCCAAGACTCACCCATACAAGGAAGGCCATTCCAGGGAGATTATGTGTGTGGGTTGGCCCTGGCTGGGGGCAACTGTAGACCCTTTTGTTCTATGGGAGGGGGAGGAAGCAACCAAATAAATAGAGACCCATTGTCTGACCACTGACCAGTGTTGGGGGCTTATGCCTCCTCTCCCCTTCCCGCGATCCCATCCCCAGCTCCACAGTCCCAAATCTCCCACCTCAGCATGCAATAACAGTGATTCACCTCCTGGAACTCAGCCTTGGAGCCTTCTGGGGAATCCCAAATGTAACAAGGAAGGTTATTCATTGGATATAACTTCTGTTCCTCCTGTTCAAGTATAAACCACTGCCTTTCAGCTCTGTTCAATGGTTCTATGAGTGGAGCAGATGCTGGACAGTACCCTTTCTCCCTCTTAAACTCCAAGATTCCCTCTCCTCATTTCCCTCAGCATGCCCTTCTCCAATTCCCTATCCTTAACATTTTCTTATGCTCCTGCTAAGTCGCTTCAGTTGTGTCCAACTCTGTGCGAACCCATAGACAGCAGCCCACCAGGCTCTGCTGTCCTTGGGATTCTCCAGGCAAGAGCGCTGGAGTGGGTTGCCATTGCCTTCTCCAATGCATGAAAGTGAAAAAAGAACGTGAAGTCGCTCAGTAGTGTCCGACTCTTAGCGACCCCATGGACCGCAGCCTACTACGCTCCTCCGTCCATGGCATTTTCTAGGCAAGAGTACTAGAGTGGGTTGGCATTGCCTTCTCCGAACATTTTCTTAGGGTACCTTCAAATAGTCCAGTACAGCCCAGAGGAGTCTAGATTCTGGGTTTAGCCCTAAAGGAACTGACAGCAGAGAAACTCCAACATACTAACCAGCTCCTTCTCCCTCCTCTCTCCCATTTGCCCTACTTCTCGCCCATTGCACCAGGCTTCAGGGCAGTTTGGAGAGGGGAAGGATCCATTCAGATAACCCTGCTTTGAGTTTTTCTTGCTCAGTCAGCATCTGCCGTGGAAGATAGCTTTAGATGCAACAAGACCCTGGAATCTCATGGAACCTCCCTTGTACTCTGTTCACCCACGTAATGGACAACAGATGCAGAGTTAGAAACTGAGGCAGCAGATCCAAAGAGCTGGGACCACAACCCTTGGGCTCCACCCTTAGATCACAGTCCCTGACTCTTTTCTTTGGGGAGACTAAGGTTAAGTTACCTCCTACACTACTGAGGAATGAGAAGGACCAGTTTCCAACCCCTATCCAGTTAAGTCCGCCTTGGGGAAACACTCTATATTCTCTTCTCCATTCTCCCTTCACAGAATACCTTTATCTTAACACCCTCTCTCCAAACTATATGTATATATATTTTTCTACAGAGACTATCACCTTCCTGCTCTTGCTCACTCTTTCTTTGGTTGTAGAGGGAAGTGCAGCGAAGGCCACGGAAAGGTTGCTGAGAGACAACCTGAGCCCCGGGCTCCCAGACTGGGTCAGCTCAACTTACCCAAGGAGAAGAGTAGCGCAGCCAGGACAGGACTGGGGCTGGATGAGGGAGCCCCAGGAGCCATCGCTGGGGCAGGGCTAGGGCCCAGAGCGCCTGCGCAGTTGGGAGAGTGGGGGACAAGGAACTGAGCGGGGGTTCCTGGAACCCGCTTAAAATCCCCCAGGACCCCAGTGTGAGGGGGCAGTCCTGAGCCAGTAACCAATTACAGCCTGGCATGTGCAGTTGAGAGGTGGTGGGGAGCGGAGCAAAGTGCAGGGAGCAGAAGTGGCATTGTGTCCGCTGGGTGGAGGGGTTGGGGGTCACATACCACCCCACACACTGAAGGCTTTGTGTCTCCTGGCCTCCCCCTGCCCTAGGCTGGAATGTCATGTGGTGGGGGGGTGAAGGAGAGGGACAGAAAAAGGGACACAAACACATTTCTCTGAGGGACAGATGGGCAGGAGAACCTGAATCTTAACCTATGAAAGGGATTTTTCCATAGTCTCCTTGCCTGAAAGTGGCTCCTCTAGAGCCCTGGGAGTTAGCGAGCCCCAGAGAAATTTGAAAACAGGATATCCCTACTATCTTGACTGCTATGGGCTGCAATACAGGCTTCTTGAGATGACAAGGTCCTTTGGGAGTTTTCTTCCTTTTTTTATTTTTTCATTTCTCTGCATCTTGGGTGATTCTTTCCAGATAAAACCTTTTCTCCATGGGAAAATATCCAGGGGATAATCCTCTGATCTTACCCTCTTTTTCAGGAAGCTCTTCACTGCCTCATGCTGCAGTTTAAGTCCATTTCAGTCAAGAGCAAGGCAGCAAAATCAGATTGAGTGCCAGCTACATAGATGAGTATGTGAGTATGTGGGTAGTTGAGTAATAGAGAGAGGAATAAAAATTAAGATAGTCCTTCAAGGAGTTCAAAATTTAGTTTGGGGAAGCAGAGAGGGGAGAATCAGAGGACAAAACCATTAACAATGAACTATAATATACCATGATGCTTGGTATAGTAGCATGATGAACAAAGTGCCACGAGCATAAAGAGGGCATGCAGAGCTACATTAGGAAGATTAAGTTGTGTAACAAATATTAAGCACAAAATAACTTTCATTTAATAAATGAAGTTCAGAGGAAGGGCGAGTCATGTCTAGAAGTCAGTATTAGATGCAGACCAGCCTTTAAGGATGCATGGCATTTTCAAGAGAAGAAATTGGCAGTGCAGATATCTGGGAAGGTAGAAGAGCAACAGCAAAGACAAAGAGATAAGAAAGCATGGGTGTGTGTGTTGGGATGGGGGGCGTTGGGTAGATTTGTGAAGTCTGGGGAATATTCAGGGCAGATCTGGTATCCCCCATTTTGACTTGACATGGGGGATCTTGAACAGGCATCACAGGAAAGGAGGCTGCACAGGAAAGCAAAGTTAGTTTGTGGAGGGCCTTAAATGCCAGACTAAAGGGGTGGATTTAATTTGGTACATCATAAGGATTTGCTGAAGGTTTGGGGTTTGTATTTGGGGATAGGAATGGGAGTGTCTATATAGTCAGAGCTGAGTTTTAAGACAGATAAGTGAAACTATTTAAAGAGCTAAATGAAAAAGACACTCATTGGATTTGTTAATGCGAAACTTCAGAGGGTCAATGACTAGAAGATCAATAGCAGGANGAAGGTTTGGGGTTTGTATTTGGGGATAGGAATGGGAGTGTCTATATAGTCAGAGCTGAGTTTTAAGACAGATAAGTGAAACTATTTAAAGAGCTAAATGAAAAAGACACTCATTGGATTTGTTAATGCGAAACTTCAGAGGGTCAATGACTAGAAGATCAATAGCAGGAAACTCTAACATAACAACTTCCTAAAGACTAAATTGCTTATTAAATGAAACCTGGTTTTTTGAGATACTCATTAAGGAATACATTAAAGCACAGTCTTGAAGACCAGCTGTCAGCCGTGTTGCAGAGGAGATTCCTGAACTAGATAGAAAAGCAGGTTGGAGCGTCTCAAAGGTCTCTTCCAAAACCAGAAGCCTATTAAAGTGCTTTCTTTGCCAGCATTATAGAAATGTAAAATAGTATTTTCATTTGATGCAGAAAGAAGTGAATCTNCAGCTGTCAGCCGTGTTGCAGAGGAGATTCCTGAACTAGATAGAAAAGCAGGTTGGAGCGTCTCAAAGGTCTCTTCCAAAACCAGAAGCCTATTAAAGTGCTTTCTTTGCCAGCATTATAGAAATGTAAAATAGTATTTTCATTTGATGCAGAAAGAAGTGAATCTCCACGATGTAAGTCCTGAAAGGAAAGGCACAGGAGTGCCAAATATAAATAAGATCTAAATATTAATGTAATGAACATGTTTTTATTGTGGAACAGGAGTTGCCCTGGGCTGCTGTCTCCTTCACTTCTCCTCACTCCACCTCCTCAAAAAGGGTTCAAGAACCTTTTCTCTCTCCCATTCCTTGCCACTTGTTCGCTTCTCCCTTAAGTCGTAAGTTTTCTGCAAGTGACTGCTGTGCTAGGTTTCCTCAGAATTGCTTTCCCGCCTACAAATCAAAGCCAGTTCTCCCCCACCCTCACTCCAGGTTATTCTGGCAGTGGGTGTCGCCCACATAGCCCTGAAACAAGGAACAAGGCAGCGCTGTTGTTAGTGGGCATCTAGCTCACGTGGCAGCTCAAGCCCAGGGATTGTGAGACATAAAGCTCATGGAGGTGGTTAGAGGATGCTCCCCATCCTCTGCGAATAGTGGTCTGGGAGGGTCTCTCCCCCACAGATCTCAATGTGTGCACTATTTCTGGTGAAGAAGGTTCACATAGGAATGGGAAAGAGCCCCAGGTATCTTTAATAAACTTTTAAAATTTAAGTATAGTTGATTTACAAAATTGTGCTAGTTTCCAGAATGCAGCAAAGTGATTCAGTCACGTATCTAGTCATATATAAATATATATATAT